>CM033346.1:20677711-20875429 GCA_019395295.1 Osmanthus fragrans
AAACGCTTAACATTTTCATTACAATGGACGAAATGAGACAAAAGATGAAACAAGATTTACCTCATCGGCGGCTTTGGAAAGTTGGGAGAAGTCACTATTGATCCAATCACCTGTGGAGACTTTTCTTTATCTGAGCGAGAATACCCCCTACCCACAATGGCCAGATTTGCAGGTACTTCCACAAGAATCAGATAATAATGGTTTAAGGCTCAATAGTGCAAATAAAGGAGCAAAATTATAAATTGTATTACCTTCCACTTCAACACTTGGGGGGTCGTTGCCCGGATGAGATGGAAAGTCTTCGACTGGCTACGCGATCACAGGCTCTCGGCCTATAGATGCCTCTTCAAGGATGACCCCTTCATCAGATGGTCTGGTTGAAGAAGTTTCGATGGAAGGCAATGGCATAATAGCCTATGAAGGCAGAGTCTTCAAAGAGGAATCAGAGCCTCTCTAAGAAAATTCAGGTAACATGTTAGCATGTGAAAGATTCTTCATAAGTAAACAGAATCAGACGTTTCTCCCAAATTCAAATACCTTCCGCTTGATGATAAGAGGAGTATCATCACCATCATCATTAGCATCACCTTCTTCGGGCAAAATTGGTTGGACTAGAGTTGGTCATTTTCGGCTGGAGGCAACTGTAGTTGTTATTGCTTGAGTAGATAAGGGGCTGATGAGACAGGGCGTTTGGTGCGAACAGATGGGGATGTGGGATTCCTGCCCGATATAGGAAGGGCAGGAATAAGAGAAGAAGATGAGGCTTTTGGCTTCTCCAGACGATGAAAAATGCTATTAACATCGGCCGCAAACAACCTTTGCTTTATAGACGGCCAGAATTGTTCAAAAATAGGATGAGCAGCAGAAGTGGGATTAAAAGGGGCTAAAGAAAAGTCGGTTGTCAAAAATTGGGCCCAAACAGACACAACAATACTCATATCATTCATGGTAGGTGGAGGCTGTACAAAAATGGGGATTTGATGAATAGAGAAAGGAAAAAAGGAAGGAATATAATCTAGATTATAAAAGAATGAAAAAATATCCATAGAAGACAAAGTCACAGGGCTCAGTTGATTGATAGTAGCCCATAACAACTGACCGACTTAGGAGAAACCAGTAGAGCACCAAGCCGTGGAAAGTAACTCCTCAATCACAATTGAGCGAGCCAAAGAGGCTCACTGCTAGTGGGAGACGCTCCATTCCTCAATTGGACTTGAAGGGAAGCCATACATCTGTAAAAGGCGGCCAAAAAGAAAGAACAGAGATTTAAGGGCCTACCACGTGCTAACTCATTTGCTATAGGTAGATAGGCCAGAGAGGGTTTAAGGCTATGTACGCAAAGAACGTATTTACAGAGCCAAACCAGGAGGAGGGCCACACGTTCGGAATGAACAGGCTCACTAGCACTAGAATTATCATAAAGACCTTGCATGACAGAATAAAAATCGATCAGTTTCTTATCAAATTTTGGGGCAACACCAGCAAGTAGAATACCTGGAAAAATGGTGTCGCCCAAATGTGGAAGATTAACTAAGACGCTAACATCCCTCAGGGTAACGGACATTGGGCCAAGAGGGAAGATGAAGGTATTATACTCAGATGACCAAAAACTTAAAGCAATAGGAAAAAACACTAAGTCATAAACTGGGGGGCGGAAAGTGATTTCCAACAAATTCGAAATTCCAGCACGATCAAAAATTGCCTTAGTGGGGCCATGTTTCACCAAACGTGCATGCCAAAAACAGAAAGTAGGATCCATTTTTGGCCAAGTACGGATACCTTTCTTGCGGATTGACTTTAATGGAAAAGGGATTAGGAAATGAGGATCTTGAGTGCAAGGGAACAGTTGGACCACCGCTACTTGCCCCACAGAATCAACATCATTGAAGGATGGGCCCAAATAAAATTCATGGAGATTAGGGTTGGTCTGTGAAAAAAAAGCTGAGTTGACATACGGATGGGTAAGGAGCTATTGGAAGTCCTCAAAGCTGAGAGAGTTATCCGAAGAGCTTATCGAAGTCGCCATTTGCTCGATAGTTGTTGAAAGTAGAGGTGTTCGAATAAAGAAGCAGAAAGATGAACAGTAGCATTTATAGGTGAACGTGACGATATGAACGTGGGTAAAGTGGCGTGATGAAGTGGCGTGTCTTTTGGTTTATAGGGATTAAGAGATGTTACGTCTTTTGGATGAAAAGGGTCATCGCCAAAAAGAATGATGATTGAAATACTCCGCCCTTTTTGGGATTTCGAGCGTCGCGGGAAGTACGAAAGACGAATATGGCTAAGATTAACAATGGATATTAATTTTGCCATATTGGGGGGTAATTGTTGACACACAAAAACGTAGTCCAATTAAGCGAAGCCCAATTAAGAAACCCGAACAATGGAGCCCAGTTCGAGAAAAGAATAAAGCCTAGCCCGAGAGATAGGCCCAAGTGAGACCACCCAAGAAAGAGTTAAGCGACAACGGCCCACAATCGCTCAGCCCTACGAGACGTCGTTCAACTCTGCGAGCATAGCCTATCATCGTCCTTTAAGGCAATGGTTGTCAAAATGGTTAATGGACAATTTTATTATATCCCACCATCCAAGAATCTCGGTTGCAAACGGTTATATAATGGGAGTAATGACAGCAGTTTCTTGATGTAATGCATATCATAGAGAAAGTGGGTGGTTATAGGACGACAAGCGGTTCTCAGACAGTTTTACAAAAGAAACTGCCAAAGAAGTATAAAAGAGCAAAGAGAATACAGAAGAAGGAACCGAACAAATCACTCTCAAACAGAGAATTATATAATTTCATTTTCTTTAAGTTTTTCATTGTCAACCTTAGTTACTTTGTGTGCTTGTGCCTTTTGGAGGCATTTCGTTTTTTGTGATTTGTAATCTTTATAAATAAACACCTCTCGTTGGGATTTTGTCTCGAGCGTCGTTGTTCCTTACACAATCGTCTGAACCTTTTTTTAATTGTTAGCGGTTTCTACACGAAACAGCAGGCTTCTTTTCTATTGAATAAGTGGACTCCCCCTCTAAGTTGACTCTTTCTCGATGGCTTTAGTTTGATGTCCATTTTTACTTGAAAATCGTAATTGCGGTGTACCAAATCTTCGAGCCGTTGTTAAGCAGTGGGTAGGAGAAACTTTACCCACTGCTTATGTGGCATTTGCCACATAAGCAGTGGACAAAATGACATTCAAATAGGAGACATGTCCCCACCCCCTCTCAAGCGCACCTATCATTTCTTCAAACCCACGATATATACTTTATTTATTCAAAAAGTTTATCAATAAAATATTAGAGAAAATTAATATGTTTCTTTAAATAGCGATAACTCGAGCTTAACTAGTTGAAAAATATTTTTTTTTCGAGACTAACATACTTTATTTAACGTGGGCTTTAAAATGAGACCAATATCGATATATTTTTGGCATCTTTAAAAATACTTAAATATTTGACTCAACTAAAGTGGACAATAAAAAAGCATGATTTTGCCAATTTTCGTATCGTCAATATATTACATAGCAAAAGAACTGTGTCATCATCAATAGATTATATAGCAATCGAACCACATGTTGCGTTATCATATATTTCATAGGTCAAACCATGATCTTCGACTTCATCAACAAAACTCAATCTAAAGTTTCTTCAATCATCTTGCGTGTCCTCATATTCATAATCGGGATGATATGAGTTGTATAACACGTTTGGCCTGCAAACATAGAAAATTTGAAATGTGAGTCGAATTAGATATTATAAATAATCATTAAATAGAGACCGACATGATACATTGGCTTCTAAGTTACCTGTCACGCAAGTTGGGACATGTTCTTTTGTCGTGTCCAGTTGAACCACATACACGACATTGCCTACTACATTTGGACATTGCTTTCTCCTTTGACGACTTTAGTCGTTTCCCACAACCTTTTGCTCTTACTGCATCTGGATCACATATAAATTAGGTCTCCTCACGACTTGTGATCCTATTCCTGCTCATCCCAAGACTACCTCCATTGTCTACTTCTTTCAATCTAATTTGCAACATTTCAAACTCACTCAAAAGAAAGGTACTTCGAGCTTCTATCAACGATGCTTCATCAACTAAAATTCGCGTGATGGAAACGTGAGGAACATATACGTTATCTTCACTATGTGAATCGATACCTAACAAAAACCATATACAAAAATGTTTTATAATTAACTTTTCAATTAGTTGTTTCAACTTTCAAGTAAGCACACATATTTCACTCAGAAATAAATATAATTTTGTTTACAAAATTACAAGCATGTTGTTCGAAAATTCAAATGACATTGAAATATAACAACACAAAAAAATATTAGTTATAAGCATGACATAGTAAACAAATAATTTTTTTTTAAAAAAAAAATTAACATTATTACCTTAATATCGATCCGAAAGCATAATCGAGATAAAACTTGAAAGGTGAAATTTGTGATTTTCACCCAGAGAGACGGTGATTTCATGTGTTGGGTGGGTGAAACATTTAAGTGGGTGGATGTAATATTTAAGTAGGATCGGTGATCGGTTGAGTATTTAATGGCATGGGTGAAAAAATAAATAATAAAAAATTGACGTGCGGACACCACGCACAATGCTCCCATGTTCACACCATTTCTTAGTGTGCGTGTTGTCCGCACAATAAATTTTTTTTTTTTAAATTTATCTTTTAAATTAGTCAACATAAATTTTTTAGGAAAAAAAGAAAAAGTAAAGGAAATTTATTTTTAAAAAAAAAAAAAAGACGAGTTACACGTCTTTTTTAACATATATGTCTGACGTTCGTTTAACTATTTTTTAACTATAGCAAACATATTTAAATGACCAAACAACATTCATAACAACCGAAATAGAAAATTAATAGTTTTACATCGACATAATACAAATTAAATTTAACTACTTCAGTTAAGTTAAATTTAAGTTGTTTACTTAATTTTACTTATTTAATTTAATTACTTCAATAATTTGTTAAAAATGCTTTTAAATTTAAATAAGTAGTTAATCTTTTTAAATTTAGATAATTTAATTACGTTAGATTAATTAAATTTTAGGATTTAGGAAATGTAAAAGTTACGTGAGGTAGGGGGTGGGGGTGGGGGGGTGGCGTTGGGAGTATATATATGAAAAAAGGTGATTGTTTGGTTTGGTTGGGTTGGGTTGGGTTGGATTGGGTTGGGTTGGGTGGGGTGGGGTGGGTTGAGTTTGAAAAAAATGATAGATGCGCTTGGGAGGGGGTGGGGACATGTCTCCTACTTTGTGAATTCATTTTGACATTAGTCACATAAACAGTGAATAAAGTTTCTCCTACCCATTGGAGGTAAGAGAACGGTCCTTTAAAGATAAAAGATAAATGCCAAACTAAATCAATTATTTAAGTAACACATTTTGTTAAGTTTAGCGCCCGTTAATTCTTTTTCTTTTATTTTTTTCACATGGCCTGCAGCCTGCTCTTCTAGAAACCCAAAAGAGAATCAAACTCTTCTATTCCTAACCCTGTCTAGAGAAAAAGGCCAAAAGCCATCAACTATCAACCGTACTTTTCAAGTTTCAACATTTGCCTGCTTCCATTAATTAATAAGAACAATTCTCTCTTTATATAAACACCAAACTACCTCTTAGGTTCATATTGCTCGTACAAGAATCACTTGAGAAAAACCGGCAACGATATACTAGGTTACATTTGTCATCGTCATAGTTTAGGCCTATTTGTTCACTCAAAAAGAATGAAGGAGTGCTCGGATGAAGCAGAAGAGACACTTTCTTTGTGTGATCTTCCATTGTATAGTACTGATGGTAGTGGTGTTGACTGGGGAGAGGACTTGTCCACAGAGTCACAAGGTGGTTCGAATTCGACTTCATCGTTGGAACAAGATTACTTCGAGTTCTCCAGTCAAGAAATGGGTACTTTCACTACCCCTTTAACGCCGGAAAACATCATCTTCTGTGGAAAAATCATTCCTTACAAACAACCTGCAGTCCGAGCCACGAAAGATTCGAAGCTAGTTGAAACCAAGAAAATGCGAGGCATAGGCCTTTACTGGCTGAAGTTGAATTCATTATTCTGCGGAAAAAGCCCACCCATGGAGAAGAATATTGAAAAGAAGTCCTTGGCAATATTGGCCGAATCATCAAAGAGAATGTCGATATTAACATCATCATCATCAGGGAAAGCTAGATGGCACTTGTTATTGTTTGGAATAACAAAATTTTCAACGGAGATGGAATTGAGGGATATGAAGAACAGGCAAAGCCGTCGCCAAAGCAATACATCTTCGCCAAAGTTTACATTTAAAAGAGGGGATGGGAAGTTTACAAGTACAAGGACAAGCACAGAAATGGGGGCATGGGGCCTGATCAGGGCGTTGAGTTGCGGTGGTGGCCGCCACACCGATGCGGTCTAACAACTTGTATTCCTGGAGATTGAAAATTTCATAGTGTGGGGAATTAGGTTCCATTCTAAATGTTAACCTTGGAAATGTCCATGTTGTTGATGTGGAACTTTATTCGCGCGCTTTCTCAATACATTTAATCAGGATGCCACGAGTTCAAAGACGAAGATAGATATCAAGACTAAAAGTCGGGAGTTCGACAGGGAAAGATCCCATTATGCTAATTTTGATATTGGAGAGACATGTCCGTTCACATCAATTCTTGGTTGTAATATGTATTTGTTGTTATATTTGGATCCAAAGTTTACATCTTTTATGAGTATAAACAAAGAAGGTGAAAGAACCACTATTTACATCAACTAATGTTGTTATATTTTAATTTTTAAGCTACCGATGTTCATATAATACAAAATGAATGATCATTTTTAGGTAGATAAAAATTAAGAACAGGAATAGACATGAATTTTTGGGGCTTTTATGAAGTAAAAAAAAAGTGATATGCCTCATTCTAGCCCTTGTTACTTTTTAGTAGTTTTCATTGAACATTGATCAAATCTGTGATTAACAAGTCGATCACTACACCAAAAAAGACCTTTTGCAGCAGCCAAAAAACGCTGCAAAAGGTCTTTTGCAGCGCTTTAACGTGCATTACGGGAGTCGGTGTTGTCGTTGAAGAAAGACTTTTTGCAGCATTTATTAAGCGTTGTAAAAAGGTCTTTTGCAAAGATTTTTTAAACGTTGCGGTAGACCCTTTTACAACGCTGCGATAGATCTTTTTGCAGCGTTTTTTAAACGTTGTAAAAAATCATTTTGCAACGTTTTTTAAATATTGAGGTATACCCTTTTGCAGCGTTTTTTCAACGTTGCGGTAGACTCTTTTGCAACATTTTTTGACCGTTGCGAAATTTTTATTTTTTTTTGTATATAGCAATTTATGTTAATTAACTAGCAAAACTAAAAATGATACTTTGTGAACAAATTTTGAAATTACATAAAAATTGATAATTTCATTATAAATTTTTGAGTCAATATATTTGAACATTAGAATGTAATAAAAAAAAATCTATAAAAAAATATTTTTACATATATAGCTTACAACTAGTGAGTTCCGATGGAGGCTCTCTATAGTATGGTTGCTCAACCATTCAACAACTTTAGCTAACAGCTGAAAGAAAGCTGCCTTGGCCTCCATACTCTTGAGTTTGCTCTCGTTACTAATGTCACCATATCTGCCTAATATTTGGTTAAATCCTCGAAGTCTGCACACAAAGAGTTTTTAAAAGATAAGAGACTCTCAGATGCTGAATGACCAATTTTATCTCCATCGAAAACTTTAGATTTAGTAGATGAATTCTCAGGAGGCTCGTCATCAACTTCCTTGGCCGTTGGTTTATTTGCCTCGGTAGCCATTTGCTCTGCAGTAGCAACATGCATTTTGGCTGGAATGACTGTCACCTCAATAATGATAGTGGTGGGATCCATAGAAGAGTTAGCACAGCAGAGTTAGATGATAATCAAAACAATTACAATGCCCAGCAGAGAAATAGACAGTTCTAAAATTATTTAAGCAAACTCTGTAAACCTATGGAGAAACTGCCAACTCCTACTATTCAGGACAAATGCAGGAAGGGGGTTTCAGATGTTCTGTTTCACATCCCACACTTTTGCTTTTGTTGACTGTAACATTAATAACAAATTCGTAGTCAAGAGCTACCAAGTTGCCATAGGATGAAAATTCTCAATCTGAAGGGCCTTTTTAAGTCACATAACAAGATCAATCTAGGCTCATGTGTAAAGCTTACAACTACATATCCACCTCAGGCAATCGTTCAACTTATATCCTACTGTATGTTAACTTATTATGCAACATTAGCCAAAATATCAAAAATTATATCTAGATAGATAACCCAAAACCCACCAACACAAATCATTTTATAATATATTTAACATAAATATTAACTGACGTGTTAACCAATAATTTCCCTTGGTTGGAATAGATTTAAGATAAATAGATGCTTGCTAAATGGACCCACTTTACAGAGCTCTAAGAAAGTAGAGGCTCAAAAGGGTATCAAACATCCTATTTCCTCCTGGAAATTACTTTCAGCAAAAATGGTTTATATTACTCAAACCTAACTTCAATATGATATTAGTCTAAAGAGTCATTAAGTTTAACCTTGTACTTCATTCAGTTTGAACAGATTGGTACTAATCAGCTAGTGGTACACCAGGGTACGTGCCACCAAAACTTCTTTAGCCAGAAACCAGCTCTCTAAAGGCCCCAAAACCAAAATCTGATGTTTATGGATTTGGTGTAATTCTTTTTGAACTAATTACAGGGAAAAAGCCTGTTGAAGATGATTATCCAGATGACAAAGAAGCATCTTTAGTAATTTGGTTGAGAAGTTTAGTAAGAAGGAATCATGCATCACAAGCTGTTGATCCCAAAATATCAACTACTACTCAGCCTTTCACAGTTTCACAAGACAGAGACATGTATACATTAAAGCAAATTAAATAAATTGACAAAAAAAATCACAAACTCATTAAAATATATATTACAAGAACAACGGGAAAAGTAAAAAAATAAAATCCCTTTTGCACAGCTCATTAAACTCCTTGTATAACATCATGACCCTCCTGAGAATCGCAGGAAATTTAAAAGCAACATTTTTATTGCCATAAATAATCAAGAAAAAAACTGTAAGATGCTTTCATTTATATAAGGAATTGGAAAAACCACTGAATATTTAGTGCAAGACGATTAAATAAAAGAATATTTCAAATTGCTCCATTAACAGATACAAACGATGCAAGACATTCATTGGATCTACAGGCCATTTTCAAAGATCAAATAACCTAAACAACCATTGTATACAGCCAAAATTCATACAAATTCACATAATTAGAGGTAAATTTATATAAAATTGAAGACCCAATTACCCGAGAGCAGATAGAGAGATTACCAATTGAATATGAGAGGGGAAAGAAGCAACTGTTAGAAACTAAGCAGAGATCAAAAGGCAAATGAAAATCTTACTGATGTCAATTTTGAGTATTTTGAACTCGATAGTGACTCCACAGATGAATTCCCCAAAAGATAAAGCTGTTAAAAATGGATAAGATCATATACTTCAAAACTGAATAAGTTCATTCCTTCAATACAAAATAACATAAGTAAACACAAACTGTGAAGGGGAATTGCATGAAATTTTGCATAGGTTTACAGGAATACTGATACATAACAAATAATTATAAATGAAATATAGAAGAGATTAGGGGGAAAAGCCTATCTACCTGCCCAAAAGGCACGTATGAAAGCAAAGAAGGTATTTTCAATTTATATAAAACAAAGTCAAGATTTAGAGTTCTCTGATGAAATTTTACCGAGTTCAACCATTTCCATCTAATAATGAACAGCAGTATGATTCCTCAAGCGAGTGCGTGCATCTATCTATCTATCTATCAATACACCATGCCGCATCAATGAATTAATTTTTCCCATCACTGGGCAAATTTAATTGAAAAACAATTAAATATAAAGCAAATTACAAATTCATTCACACACAGGTAAGTGACGACTGACAATGGCGTGAAGAATGGCGAAACTATGGTTTGTGGATAGCGGGGAGGGGATTTTATTGAGCTACTCGATTTCTTGTGGGCATTAATTATGTAGTTGGGCTGATGAAGAATTTCAGATTTTCAGGCAACCCACTTTGGGCATTTATTCCGGCCACAGCAGGCGGCGATAGGTGGAGACGTTGGGTGGTATTTGAAGAGGGCACCGAGGGCTTTCGACCGGTACCAATATTCGGCGGTTTGGGCCGCCATGGGTTACCGGAAAACGGATCCATAAGTGAGGCGGCGGAATGTTATAGAATGAATGGAGGAGGCGTAAATAAGGGTAGGGTTTGGGTTAATTTGGGTTTCTATCAGGGTATAATTTAAAAAATTACAAAGGTACAAACTTTCGCAATGTTTTTCAAATGTCGCAAAAGAGAGACTTTTTACTACGTTTCAAAAATGTTGCAAAAGTAGACTTTTTGCAACATTTGACAAATGTTGCGAAAGGTTTCTCTCTTGCAACGTTTGATAAACGTTGCGAAAAATAAAATCTTCAGTAACACTCAATAAATATTGCAAAAATGGTCTATAGCAACATTCTTCTAAAAAAACGTTGTCAAAACTTATTTATTAATACCAATGGCAACATCCATTTACTAAAATGTTGCCAAAAGACCATTTTAGCAACATTTATCAACAAATGTTGCATTTTTAGTGTTGCAAATGACTGTTTTTGTTGCAGCGGATAAAAGTTATCGTTCTCATGAAATATGTGATTAAACTTAATCGTTGACTTTGATTTAAATTAAGTTATACCAAACATGGGCCTAATTGATTATCATTTATTATTGATTAATTTGAATTACGCAATGTGAAATTTCCATGGCAAGGAATAGTGAACTATTAGAACTTCATAGAGCTTGAAACTTCTTACAAAAAGTAATATACGCCTCAATCTAATTGTTTTATTTATTTATTTTTAATTCTTATGTTAGTTATATTATTTTATCATCCAACTATGATAATTTTGACATTTTTAAACCAAAAAACAACAAATATATATATATATATATATATATATATATATATTCGTAAATTGACGTATCAAAACAACTCAATATTTAGTTGACTGTCGACCTTTTAAGAATTTTTAATATGAACCACTTGAACGTAAAAGAAGTGAGTACCCCACCCCAATTGATCAAAGTTCAAAACTTGTAAAGAATGATGGAAGAGCAATTGCTCAATTGGAATATGCAAGTGTTATTGAAAGTCTCATGTATGCAGTTCAATGTACAAGATCAGATATAGCATAGTAAACTCAGTAGGTTTACTCATAATATGGGCAACGACCATTGGAAGGCCATTGTAAGGGTTCTTAGGTATTTAAAGAAAACCAAGAGTTTAGGCCTACAATATACCAAATTTTCGGCTGTATTGGAAGGATTTACCGATATTAGTTGGATATCTAGCACGGGTGAAAATAAATCCACTTCCAATTGGGTGTTCACTCTTAGAGGAGGAGCTGTTTCTTGGAAATAAAAAAAAAAGACATGTATAACGCACTCGACCATGGAATCCGAATTTGTAGCATTATCGGATACTGGGAAAGAAGTTGAGTGGTTTAAGGATCTCTTTTATGAGATACCTTTGGGACCAAAGAATACATTTTCAATATCTATCAAGTGTAATAGTCAAACTACATTAACAAAAGCATAAAACGGAAAGTCTAGACATATGAGTTTTATACATGACTACATAAGAAAATTAATTAAATGTGGAATAATTTTCCTAAATTATTTAAGTCTATCAAGAATCTAGCGGATCCTTTAACTAAACCTCTAAATCGAGATTTAGTAACATCTACATCGAGTAGGATGGGGTTGAAACTCTTAAAATAGAAAGTTCCACCAATGATAACAGCCCTACCTGTCATTACTCAAAAGGTAATCCACGAGTTCAAAAGGTAACAACAAGTCATTTGATATGTAGATAGTTTCAGCATTATTCAAATCCGTGATAACCCTATCCTAGTTAAATAATGTTGGTTATTACTGAATTGAGGGTTGAGTTTCAAGCTCTTAATGGAGTTTAGTGTTAAGGCACAAGCATCTCTAAAAGTAACAAAGATGCTGAAAGAACTTTACCTAGACGAACTTCGAGTAGTGCCCCCTCAATAGCTCTATAGAGTTTCTCTCTTAAAAGTTTGTCGAAAATGATTAGTGCAAGGCCATAAAAAAGTTAAGCGAGTTTGAGGAATTTTAGAACACGTGGTACTTGTGTGTGTGTTCTTACCGATATCGTCACATGGAATAACTGGTTCAAAACTTCACGCTACCTTTGATTATGACTTTACTTTGTTAGAATTACATTATGGTTAGATTTAAATCGAAAGATATCTAATCCTTAAGCATGAATATCGTTTACGTTGAATGTGAGACTTGTTAATTTTGAACAAATGGATGATTGTTGAGAAAGATTGTTCAAAACCAACAAAGAAACAAAGTGGAAGAGATGGAACATAAAGGCCGATTTTTGGTGACCGCATAGAATTTACCGCATAGACTAAATTCTATACGGTCGCATAGACTTCAACAGGGACTTCAAGTTTTGTACTTTGCGGTCGTATAATGTAATTTCAGTGACCGCTGGAGAACGGTTTTCTACCGTTTGTCACTTGAATTTGGCGTCTTTTCAACATATTTTTTACATCAATTCGTGTATAATATTGAGACCTATATATAGAGGAGTCGTGTTCTATGTTATTAACAATGTAAAACATATGATATAAATATTCTTTCCACAAATCAAGATCAAATCTCTACTTCTACTTCTACTCATATTCATACTTTCTTATTTGTGTTCTTAAATTTTGGGTAGAAATACTTTGTACTTCAATATTTCTACAACAAGACTTGATAAATTTTTCAAACCATTTACCGGAAAATCCTTTAGCATCTCAAATTAATCGGAGTAGGAACTAATATTATTTGGGGACAGCGATCACGCGTTTGAGCTTTCTTTGAAGTTTTGTTTCCAAAATTGTTGTTGATTTTGTATTGTTTTCTCTCCTCCTCAAAGTGAAGTTTTCCAACATAATTTTGACATTTTTAAACCAAAAAACAACAAACATATATATATATATATATAGATATTGGTAAATTGACGTATCAAAACAACTAAATATTGAGTCGACCGTCGACCTTTTAAGAATTTTTAATATAAACCACCACTATACATGTCTTTTGTTAATGTTCTGACAATAGAAAATTTTTAGGTATAAATAAGAGAAAGAAAAGTTTACTATAATATAATTTCTATCACTTGCCTAACACGTCCAAATGTTGGCGTTTTTCCTAGAATGCAGACGTGCATGCATTATACAATAATATTGGACTTGTCAACCAAGTAATAAGAATATGTAGAAAATTTTACAACGGAAGAGAAATGATATTATTTACTATGTGAAAATTATAACAAAATCAGTGCAAAATCCTCAAATCTTCCAGGATATGTCTAACTAATCTTATTCCTAGCTAGTAAAATACAATAATTCAAATATTACTCTTCTACACTACAATTTGATTCCCTAATCACTGTGAGACATTGCAATTTGATACTTATGGTCTCATTTTACTTAATGAAAATAAACTACTTCAAATTATATAATTCATCAGACGATAAAATTAGTGATATTTCAATTACTAAAGCGAGTCAAACACGGACGAGTAGGGGCCGGTAAATGTACCGTTTCAAGGGCGGCAATTGGGACCCAATTCTAGAACACTAAAGATACCAACATGTCAACTGTAGTAACCATTCATGTGGAAGTTTCTTACAGAACATTTCGGTCAACCTTCCCAATAAAAAGATGTATCTTTTTTTTAGATTCACTACTAACCCATTTGCACCCAACTTTTTTAGATTTTCCTATTGGATCCATGATGATGTAATTGGAAAGCAAAAGTTATTGTAAAATAGTATTTTTTGAATAAAAATATGTATAAACTTCTTAAATGTGTTTGTGAATGGTTCCTTGAACCTTCTATTTTCTTCTGCTCTTCTAGAAACCCAAAAGATCATCAAGGCTCTTTTATTCCTAACGCTTTCTAGAACAACGCCAAAAGACCATAAACCAAACCTTTCAATTTTCAACATTTGCCTACTATCTATATATAAGTATCCAACTTTCCGTGATCTCATCCAAAAAAAATCCATATTAAGTCTCACGATGCCTGCACTTGAAGAAACCCAGCAATCACAAAGAATGAAGGAGTACGAAGACGAAGCAGAAGAAACACTTTCTTTGTGTGATCTTCCATTGTATACTACTCATGGTGGTGCTGCGGATTGGGAAGAGGACTTGTCCACAGAGTCACAAGGTGGTTCGAGCTCCACTTCATCATTGGAACAAGATTACTTCGAGTTCTTCAGTCAAGACATTAGTACTTCCACAACCCATTTACCACCAGAACATATCATCTTCTGTGGAAAAATAATTCCTCATAAACAACCTGAGAAAGATTCAAAGCTAGTTGAAACCAACAAAATGCGATTGCCAGGCGAAGGCCTTTCCTGGCTGAAGTTGAGAAAAAATGGTACAAAAAGCCCACCCATGGAGAAGAAGTCCTTGGCAATATTGCCCGAATCATCAAAGAAAATGTACATCAACAGCAATGATATGGATATTCCAGTTCGAAAAATGTCATTATTAACTTCTTCTTCATCAGGGAAAGCTAGACGGTACTCGTTACTGTTTGGAATTACAGGATTTTCAACAGAGATGAAATTTAGAGACATGAAGAACAGACAGAGCCGCCGCGAAAGTAGTCCATCTTCGCCAATTTTTCAATTTAGAACTGGGGACGACAAGGCCATAAGTTGGAGAGGGGCATGGGGGCTGATCAGGGCATTGAGTTGCGGAGGTGGCCACCACACCGATGCTGTTGTAATAGATTGCATTCGAAGAGAATGAAGACATATGCCATTGTGTAAAGGAAAATGT
The DNA here is from genome assembly GCA_019395295.1 of Osmanthus fragrans. Classification (NCBI taxonomy): domain Eukaryota; kingdom Viridiplantae; phylum Streptophyta; class Magnoliopsida; order Lamiales; family Oleaceae; genus Osmanthus; species Osmanthus fragrans. Next base: position 20,692,689 of record CM033346.1, read on the forward strand.
TAACCTATTAGCTTGATGTGCCACTTTCTTTGTACTTTCTCAATAAATAGCAACTGCCTTTTGATGATCTGATATATACAGTAGACGATCATAGATCCCACAAAGATAGATAGAAGGGGGTCCGACGCACGTAGCGGAATTGTTATAGGCTTGTTTGGTAGTCATTTTGTTAGAGAAAATAAATTTTTTGGGTTGATGTGATGGTGAATATGTGGTTGAAAAAGAAGGAAAAGTTATTGATGTGATGGAAAATATTATTTTATTGAAGAATGTGTGGTTGAAAATGAAAATGAGAATGAGAATGAGAATGAGAATGGGTACCAAACAGGGCAAGAGTATTGCTACGGGTACAGAAATTTAAATTCTTGTACCTGTCAGATACATACAAGGAAGATGGGTGGGGGGAGATTTTTGGTATTATTTTAATCATGTAAGACCATCCCCTTATGAGAGAAAATTTAAATTTTTGTATAAAATTCTGTGAGATCATTCTGCACGCGATTTTTCCATTGTTATATGTGTGGAAACTATCACACATTTAGAAACTGAGTATTTTATTAAAAAAAAAAAAGTTTTCTTTTTTAATGCTATTTTGACTATCAAAAAAGAACTATCAAAACTGCACCGAGTAATAGCGCATATTTTATTAATCTTTTACAGCTTTAAAGAGAGAATAAAACTGTCTGAAACAACTAAAAAACCTATAAATGGTTGTTTTTTTATTGCTAATTTGGAAAAAAAAAAAAAAAAAAAAAGGGAAGATATTTATTTTTATGCCCCTGTTTGGTAGTCATTTTTGAAAAAAAAAAAAGTATTTTTAAATAGTTGATTGATGGATAATTTGTGGTTAAAAATTAAGAAATTTTTTTGGATTTGCGTGTAATATTATTTTATTGAAGAATGTGTAGTTAAAAAGAAGAAAAATAAAAATGTATTTTGAAAAAAATGGCTACCAAATATGATATATCATCAGGTGCCTAATAAGTCCAAACGATCGCACTTTTCTGAATTATATAATAATAGTTGACTTGTCAACCGAGTAATTATAATAAAACTACAATTTTGATGCATGGCGAAAGTGTGAATATTTTACTCAAAAAATATTTATGTAACCGAAAATGATCTTAAATTTTGTAGATGCATGAACTGTAAATTATATTATAGTCCAAATATTTGATCTATTTATGTTCGGAAACCTCATTTTCAAATACATATTCTCCTATAAAATAATGTTACGCTTAAATTCAAAAAAAAATTCTTAATTTCTAACCATACAATTTCCAAATAAATCATTATTTCAAAATATATTTCCATCAAAATCTCATTTTAATGAAACCCAAACAGGGGCTTAGTCCTAATGAAACTCCGATTGTTATGATAGTACTAAACCATCGATACTTCAAAAGGTTTAAGAAGGAATGGAAATTTTTAGGGCGTATAATGAAATCCCATATCGAATAATGATGAAAACATAGACTAACTTATAAGGATTTGGACTACTCCTCTTAATAAGGTTGACCTTTTAAGATGGACCACAAATTTTTACATGGTATCAGAGCATTATTGTATATTTCTTAACATGGTATCAGAGCTGGTTTAACTTGGTCTTGGGTTAAACATAAAAAAAAAATATATATATATATATATATTTGAATAAAAAAAAACGAAAATTGTTTTTTTTCCTCTTCTGATCCTCCAACTCCAAGATCAGTTCTGAGTTGTAGATGAAGTTCGCCAAGCAGCATATGCTCAATTAGTGAGCCAAAAAAAAAAAAAAAAAAAAGGCCTTTTTGACTCCAAAACAAAAAAAAAAAAAATAAAGCAGACAGCCCCAACTCCAGTCGCCAAGTTTGACTCTCAAAATTAGAGTCTAAATTCTTCCCAAAAGCCAACAATTGATATAAATTGGAGAAATTCGTGAAGCAATTATTGAAGAAAAATGAGAGTCTCCAGTGTTGGTGGCATAGACAGATACGTCAGAGACGCACAGGGAAGAAACTGGTAGATTTTTATAACATGTTTTCATAAGTAGATTTTCTTATGTCAACAAAAAAAATAAATAAATAAAAATTTGAATGATCGGTACTTTGAATTTTATCGACACTCCTCCTACCTCTTAAATTAACTAGAGGTTTTTTTAAAACTTTGGAGGGTCGATACTTTGAACTTTACCGGCACTCCCCCTACCTCTTAATTTAACTAGAGGTTTTTAAAATTTTGAAGGGTCGGTACCTTAAATTTTATCGACACTCCACATGCCTCTTAAATTAATTAGAGGTTTTTAAAACTTTAAAGGGTCGGTACCTTGAACTTTATCGGCTCTTCCCCTACCACTTGAAAAATTCGGGGTTTTCTTAAACAAAAAAAAAAAAATTTTGTTAGCGTCATCTTTTTTTTTTTTTTTTTTTTTTTTTTTTTTTTTTGACTAAATTTTTAAGTTTGAGGTTGAGCAATTTTGAGTTCTTTGATGATGATGACTTGACAGCACATCTAGCTCGTAATGGCAAGTTGGGCATTCGTAATCTCCATGCTCCAATTTGAGGGGACGTATTGGAATATAGAAAATAATATGAAGTATTTTTCATTATAGTATTTTCTTTTAGTGTAGGATTAGTTTTCATAGTAGATTATTGTATAATATTTCCTTTTATGTTTATTTCATTTTACAGTTATTTGTAATCTTATAAATAGGGTCTCCTACATTGTAATATACACAAGATCATAATAATACAATTTATATTTTTTCACATGGTATGAGAACATTATTGTATATTTCTTAACAGATAGTACTAAACCATCGATACTTCAAAAGGTTTAAGAAGGAATGGAAATTTTTAGGGCCTATAATATGAAAAGACTTAATTCACAATTATTAATGGATTTTTGATAAAAAATTTAATAAATTTTGATAAAAGTTAATAAATTTTGTGATATAATAATAAATGCGTGACTAAATTGAAATTTGACTGATAAAACTTTAATGAGCAATAAATACAAAAGATGGGGTGACGCGTCAAACCCAGGCTTGTAGGGGACGCTAAATGTAGTGTTTGAATGGCGGGAAATGGGACCCACACTAAGATATATAGCAACTTTCACTGAAGAAGACAGCATGATGCCATGATGTTCATTGCTATTTGTTTCTTAAGGCATTCACATAACTGCAGTCAACAGTCAGCATATATAATCCCCGAGGAAGATTCGCAACTTTCAAAAGATATCGCAACATGGACAAACAATGAAGATACCTATGATACACCATTATTCATCAATTATCACAATTAAAGAAAGGCAAATTCATATTTCTTGTGAGGTAATTTAGTGTATTACAAGATTATCCTCCAATGGAGATCAAATCAAATTTTTTATTTTTATTTTTTTATAAGAAGAAGATTAAAGGGATTCAATCAACGCATTGATGAACAATTATTATGGCATTCTAATAGAAGTTGATTAATTTGACGTCAATAAGTGTTTATTCTTGAATGATTGTTATATGACTCAGTGCTTTTCAATTAATTAGCTATCAATTGAATTGTTAAGTGAATTTTATTGCTATCAAGAAAGACAATAGGATAGAAAGCACGTTATAACAATCATTGCATAGTTCGATAGGAGATAGAGGTATACCGCTACACTTTTCATGATTTCTATAGACATTCTAGCATTTTTAATGTATGTTTTCATGTTCGCATATTTCATAGAGATATAAAGAGGTCACATGAGATAATAGACTTATTTGTTATCAAGATATTCTATTAATTAACTTAAGAATATTGATCAACAAGAATGCATACATATTGCCTTGCTATTGAGTTGCATTAAAACGGATTAATAAAGGGATTTAAAAGTGCAAATTTTATAACTTAAGTTGTGTCGCTACGACATTTTCGTTAAATTTTAGAATTTATTTTGCATCCGTCGAATTGTCTAACTAAGCATTTAATATAAGAATTCAAAACGATTTTAATCTTAAAAATTCAATATATTGTTTTATCGAGTCCAATCTCGAATATTTTAAAGTATCAAATTTCTTATCATTTTAAATCCAAATTTTAATAATTTTATGTACAATATCTTATTTAGAGTCCAATATTATTAGTCCAAATTTTTATCATTTTAGTCCAATATACCTAAATCATTTTAGCCCAAAACTATTGTAGCCCAAATTCTTGGCCCAATTATTTCCTAGGTTTCTGTGCCCTACATCTACGGTTAATCTACTGTTCAATCACCCTCACCAGCTCACCCTCACAGCAGCCACCAGCATCTCCACGGCCTCCTCAACACAGCAGCAACTGGGTAAGAAATTACCGTTCATCTTCCTTCAATTTTGCTCAATAATCAACTGAAAATTTTACACAATCATCACTATCACGCCTAGCACTGCCACCACCCTTCGCAGTGCACTATTGAGCTTATCGTCACCGTCACCACTGATAAACACCCTACTATCAAGTAGGTCTCATCTTCACCATACGTACACATGGGTGAGCAGACCCAGACACAACCCGAAACCCAATCTCAAGATTCTAAACCTGCAACTACAACTCAGCCCCAGCCTAATCCCGATTCCAATGCACAACCACCACCACGCCAACCTCACTATCTCAACATCAAACCACCAAAACCAAAAAATCATAAAACCCAAACACTTACCTCAATTCCACACTCGTTTTTGGCCGGATTCCTGTCGGAAACACCCAAGAAATTAGAACTCTTAGCCTCGAGTTTCTCTCGGTCGACACACCAAAAAATCCCCAATCGCCGTGAAAGGGCCTCTTCGCCTCGCCTTCCTCTCCTCTCGATTCTCTGGTTCAAATCGTGTGTGTGTGAGAGAGAGAGAGAGAGAGAGATACGTATGTTACGTATGTTTGTATATATTTAATTTTTGGACATTATTGTTTTAGCCCCAAAGTTTTTACAATTGGTTATTTCAGTCCCTAAGTCTTAGTTACTATTAAACCAGCCCACAAATTCCAAAAAATTTATTTCAGCCTTTAAACTTTTAAATTTCAGTTTTTAATACATTTCCAATTAAGTCCCTAAAAGTTTTAAAGTATTAATTAGGACTTAGTATCCTAGATTATATTAATTTTGTTTTTGCTAGACGAGGTCGTGAGAAAAGTTTAAAGCAGTAACATCATATCCGTTCAATTTCAAGAAAATTCTCAAGACTTTGAGGTGGGGTTTACATTTAAGTAATTGTGGTTATTTGTCCATGTTAATTCTTGATGTGTGATTTTGATTGTGATATAATGTTTATACATATGAAAAGGTTGTCAGGGACCGTAAATAGGTCCGGGATCGTAATTAGGTCATTGGGAATGCCCACAGTACATATTTCTACAGTATGTACTGTGGTATTGGTATTATATTCATCACTTGATTTCATGTTTAGACATAACTTGGACTGATTGCTGTATTTCCACTGAGTATAATGCGTTATGCTCATCTCAATATTTTTTCCATCCTTTCAGATTAAGGAGTTCGGCAAGGCAAGACAATGAGCGAGACAATCTTGATTAAATAATAGACTTTTTAATTTATAAGTTTGAAACGAGTATTTTAAATGGCTAGTCTCCATTTTGACAATTAAATATCAAATTTTACTATTTTTGCAAATGTTGGTACTTGCTTATCATATGTGGTATTGACACTCGGATGTGAATAAATTATTCAAAGGACGTTTCCACATTTTGTGCTATTTTGCTATAGTTTTAATATATATATATATATATATATATATATACTTACGCTTGGCGTCTATTGAAAATATTTATTTACAAGATCTTTTGACTTAAATAGCGCCTTGAGTTAATAGAGAATTTGGGGAGTTACATTCAATGTCTTAGTAACCATTTTACAAAAAGCCTTCATAATTTGCTTAATAGAACAATTAATTTAAATTGTTATTTAGATCAATTCTTCATGCACAATTGGCTATTCGAATAAGGTTAAAATTAATCAATCCTAGATTAAGTACGTAGTACTCTTAGGAGCGACATCCTATTTATTACTTTATTACTTGTTCGCGATATCGTACACTTGTGGACTTCATACGATAACTAACAGCTGACATAAGAATCATTTAATTAGTGTTTGATAAACTTTTATTTTAGAAGAAGCAACATTTGAGGAGTCAATAAACCAGTGCATTATTATTGTAAATATATAAAATTACTAAAATAGACATTTTTTATAATAATATCTTAATGTATTATTATCTTTTATAAAGATATATTTGCCACAATTTTTAAAAAAGGGAAATAATTTGTATTCATTAAATCTCTAATTTTATAAAATTAGACCTATCTCCTATTTGGTGTGGCTTAAATTCTTATTAAAAATTTAAGTGAAAATCAATAGTTAATTGTAATTACACATTTCATTGGATTCACAACTTTTTAATCACACATTTTATGAAATTTTGTCAAAATCTACATAAAAAAAAAAAAAAAATTCCAATTTTTAGGTACACCAGGAGCTTAATAAATGTTAACTACCATTAAATTTAGCATCATAAATAAATTAATTTATTCATAAAGGTTAAGATTGATAGTTTAGGTTGATAATTGGAGAACTAACAGCATGTTTGATAAGCCTAGATTTTTCATGGAAAATGGAATTTCAATTCCATTTCCATTTTTTACCTTGTTTGATTACATTTTTTTCCATGAAATTTGTTTTCCATTTTCTTCCCAAACATGCACCATTTCCTTGATTCTCTGGAAAATTAATTCCTTTTGTTTTGGTGGTTTTTAGTTTTCCACCTTTTTTTAATTTCTTTTTATATTTTGGCAATAGAAACAAATTCTAAGATAAAGTGTAAAAAAAATTATTCATTTAATCGACAAATTTCATGTAAAACAAAGGCAAACGAACATAAAAAAATTTCCCTTTTTTTTTTGGTAATCTAAACAAATTTTGTTCCCAATGGTAAAAAAATCTCATTAATTGACAATTTTCATAAAAAAACCAAAACCAAAACAAAACGGACACTAAAAGTATTATATTTTCCAGATGAAAAATTATACCAATTAAACACTTTTAATTACAATTCCCAATAAAACAAATTTTAGGCAATTTAATTTCATGTAATTCATTTTCTTTCCACCCAAATTTTATTTTTCTATCAAACGGACCCTACAATATGAGAAAGCTAGGCTTTTGCTATTTTTCTTGATCTGCTCGTAGATGTTACAAATTCTTTAATATTTATTTTTGTTTAAGCTTACAAAACATTTAAAATAGTTATGATTGTTTTACAATCAAAAGTTGGAGCACAAAAAAGAATCCCTATGTTAAAAAAAAAAAAATAAAAAAAAATCGAAGAACTTTGCCTCCCCTGGCGAAGAGAAGGCAACTTACGAAGGGAATGAAGATCTAAGAGGTGCGCTCCAAGTAGGAAAACTTCTCACCCCATTCAAGCTATCTCCAAATTGGTAAGGAAAGGCACGTGGCCAAATAAATAAAGCGTGGCTCTTAACGAATTTGTAATAAGATTACCAATGAGGAGCCGCCATTTGACATTCTCTCAAAATGACCTAATTACCCCAAGGCGTGGAGGAAAACCTGTAAATACCCCATCTCATTTGAAAAGAAACGAACGCAATTCAAATATCTCCCTATCAATTAGCTATTTCCCTTCTTGCTCCAACTTGAGCATTCAAACTAGTGAGTTTGTGACCTGAAAATCATAGTTAGGTGACATAATTTATTGATAAGATTCTATTGTCAACATTTTGCACGCGTTTGTAACCAATTGTTCACAAAATAGATGGTAATGGTCAAAAGAATGCCCTACTAGATTCCTCCACAGGTAGTGAGAAGGCTTTTGTTGAAGTAGTAGGTGGTAAGAACGCCCCGATTAACCCTTCGATGAAATCATTAGGTGGTTAAATTTTGTTTTTTTAACCAAAAAAACATTAGCATTACTAAAGGTTGCCCTCAATAGCTGACCTGATAAAAGAAGGCATGCAACCAATCCAAAAAAAGACTTTAAAATTAAGCCCCCATGTGGGCCCCCTTTTTCTTTCAATTTTTTTCTCTCTTATTTTCAACTACACAATCTTCCATAAAATAATATTACACATAAATCAATTTTTTTTTTTTTTTTTTTCAACCACACATTCTCCAAAAAAATTCTATTCCAAACATTAAAATTTAACAGAGAGGGGGCCAAACGAGCGCTAAACAAGTATGCAGCATTAGCTCATTGACCACCTTATTCTCTGGTTGATAGCGGCAAGTATCACTGCTAACTTTGTTAACTAGATTAACAAAGAGCAGCATTCAATGCACGAGAGAAGTGTATGGGCGGACCCAATGAAGGCTCAATGAGGCAGATGCCTACACTGAGCTTTGGACCAACCCCTATTTAAGAATATAAGTCCTTCACCACAGCCCTTCTTCTCTGCCTCTGCTACAAATATTATACCATTAACAAAAGTATTGGTGCGTTTTGACCTTTTTTCCCCACCATAACGCCAGCCAAAGAAAAATTCCTCTATAATTAGCAAACTATCTCTTTACCATCTACTTCTCGCTTTTTTCCCTTGTATTCTTCTCTAAATATATTTGTTCTTTGTGCAAGTGCACTTTATGTGTGGTTACACACAGTTGCTTACATCCTTGTTTTCCCATTCTTCACTTGATCTTCATATATACACACACGTATCATGTCTATATATGATATAGCATTCTAAATTTTGAGGCATTTGGTGTACGTTCGTGCTTACTCCCTGAATTGACAGGTGAGTTGGGTTTCTCAATCTGTGATTTCTTGACATTTTTTTTCTTGTTTAGATCAGTGTATACCATCTGTCCTCATATTTCTTCTAGCTAAATTGACAAAAGTGGGTTGCACCTAGAGGAATACTCTATAATAACACACTTACATTAGGCGGACATTCATTAACCACATTAACTAAGCACCCTCTATCTCATGCTTTCCTCTGCACTATTCTCACTAAGCAAGAGCTTGTACCCAGTTCAAATGGAGGACACTTCCCGCTTCTCGTGGAGAAAAATTAGTATGTCTTCCTTGTAAGTGTTATGCCCTAAGTCCAATCGATTTAAGTTGTAAGCACTTTTAATATGATTAATGCATTTATTTTGGCAAGATCTATTTTTTATTTGAATCACTATTTTAATAAATGATATTAAATAATAGAGTCCGTAAATTTAAGTTTTAGTGATTTGTTAATCACAAGGAGCTGTGATTGTGAAATACAAATTGCATATGACTGAATCTTAAATCATCCATGGTCGTAAGTAATAATAACAAGATACGAATAACGTTATTATGGATAGATCATCACTTTAGCATTTTTTACTTGTAAAGTAAGTAGTCGATCTTTCAAGTTAAAGTGTAGTGACATTTAAATAACACGTGGATATTTTGTTATAGAATAAAACGTTGGAGACCCGTTTGGGAGATTCTACATGGATAACTATCTGATTGTCAGTGATTAATTTCTAATGTTTGGTAGTTGAATGGCTCCTTTGACTTGAGGTCAACATAGTGCCTTATATGAAGACAGTTATACTTTGATGATATTGAATGTTGTTCAACCAAGAGCCGCTAATACGGTATTGTTCGGGTTTGTCAATAATTACATGAAGGTTGTGAATGATCAATTGAGGATTCGTCACTCTTAGATTGTAAAAGATTATTATTTGCATTTCATTCAATTAAGATCATAACCAAATCCTTGGCCAATGTGTACTTAAAAGTCGAAAATGAGTTTTCGACTTATATTGACTTAATAGTGGAATTAAAAATACAATCGATAATTAAAATTGACACATATTCGTATCTCATAATTGATCGTATCATATTGACGAAAAAATTATAGTTTCAAGATAAACAAACAAGTTTGGTTTTGTCATATTACGTGACATTTTCTGTCATATATATTGTCTTGAAACATTGTTAGATGTTAATCTGGGATGACGAATATGAAATTGTGATAAATTAAGAAAGGGTATTTTAATTTATTGATTTTCATTAGATTAAAATAATAATTCACGTCGTTAGGTATCGTGATTGAGAACCTAATGGGGTTACACACAAAAGGAGAACTAGAAGAATGAGATTTACTAATTAATTAATTCAAGGACCTAATTTAATTAATTGAATATTGGATTGAATTAAGTTAATAGACAGGTCAAGCCCATTTGAACTTCTATTAATAGACTACTAGAGTTTGAAAAATTGTAAAGAATACAATAATTATTCTTGATAGCGCAAGAAAAGAGAACTCTAGTTCTCTCAATCTTGTTTCCTGTGTGAATTTTCATTGGAGGTTGGATAATTGGATAGTTGTGGATTGTAGATTGTGATTGTTCGAATTCAAGAAAAGAAAAGGAGTTTGCAGTATTCAACAAATGTATAATTTCTATCAAAATTTCTATCTAAATACAAAGCAAATCCATGATGAGAATTGAAATTTTATTTTATTTCCGCTGTGCACATTAAATAAATTCCCAACATTCCTTCCAAAATTGATAAAGAGAAATGGAATGCATCAGCTCCATATCAAGAGGCTGGAAGTATCCATTAACTTTCTGCATACTGGCAAGTTACAAAACGTGGGCTATGACTCCATTGGTCGGACTAATAACCTGAAATGCGAGGGCTGTAGCACCAATGGGTCTACGAAGGTGATTATATTTTCTCCATCTCCAATAAAGATATAAACAACAACTCGTTACTCCACAATACACTATACCACAAGAAGGATGAGCCAAACTCCCAGTTGATAGAAAACCATATTCTCATAAGTACTTTCTGTTTAGAACTTTAGCAGCTAAAGAATCAGGAGTAGAATAATTATTGTCATTCTTGATTCGCCACCAATTTTGATTAAATATCTCTAACACCCTGACACCCAAGCATCAATCACTTCACCCTCCATCAAAATTGAGATACGAGTGACCAAATATCATCACAAAAACCAATAGGATGCAGGAATAAGCTAATAATATATGTAGGGATTGCTTAGAGAACATAGTTTACCAACACCACTCAACCCTCGCAAAGAACAGAGAGCTTTCGCAATAACACAGTCGTTTCCAAATCCTATTGAGCAAGGAAAAAACCATTTATACAGAAAATGGTTTACTACATTCTTGACAGATACTCACATATCGCGTGGGACCGTGTGAAAAAAAAAAAGATAAAAAAATGCTCCCCTCCCCTTAATCTGAGGCTACTGTCAGGGAGGGTGTCAAACCCTCCCTGTACAAGTAGCATGCTCCATTGCGCAATACGTCAAACGTTTTGCATTTATTTTATCCCATCATCGCAAGCGTACCCAAATTGACATAGTGAGATTCCGATTGTACTTTGTGCCATATCTTTATCTGACCTTGTGACATTAATTCTGCACATGATAGAAGATATATCTAGATTTATACACTGTCCCGATGCTTTTTAATAGCATACCAATATATCTCTAAGAGTAGAGGTAAGATGATTTTTCTTGAAGATAAAGCAAAGTCGTTGAGGGCAAAGAATAAATGACTAACTCATAGCTCACTTCTACTACAACTTTTCCTATTAGCTGATTATTTGCCACCTATGATAAACCCAAGAAAACCTGTGTAAAGTATATAAATAAACAAGGAAATAGAGGACACATGTTGGGTTGTGATATCCAATAAATTCGAACTATAATGTTAGAATGGGTTAGATTAATTATATCAACACAGCAATGCGTTGGCCAACTTGGAAACAAATTGGGCCATTTGAAGAAACTTAATTAATTAAGGTTGCTCATGACCCGTTTTACTTATCGGATGACCCATATATTTGTCGGACCATTTACATATTTGTGGCCCAACTTTATACCTATCCCTAATTTATATATTGGCCTTTTCTCCTTTGCTGGAAACATAGGTGTGTACAATTGAATTGTGAGAAAAGAGGGTAGCTATTTTGCGAGTGTTGAGCCATTGCTTTCCTTCATTCTCTCTTTCTTTGTGGTTAATTACAACCACCATAATCGTGTCCTTTGTGGGTACAAAAGATGGCAACCAAAGTGATTAATAGTTGTGGGTTTTAACATTAGATTGTGTGGTGTTTGATTCAGTTTGCTATTGAAATTGAGCTCGAATGGCATGATTCAAAGTTCTTGGTATATAATTTTCGCGACAAATGGTATCAGAGCTATTGGGTGTACAAAAAATAGCGTAAAATCGGGATAGAAAAGGCGTAAACAAACTTGGATAGAGAATTGTTGAAGAAAATCAATGGACTCACCTTCAACCGTACCTTCCTGCCAATCCAAAAGTTAGTTGGAGAAACAGAGACTATAGCCTTTTTCAGGACGATGAGGCGTACCTTGTATGATGGCACACATGGCGCATGGAGGTGTACAGACGATGGTGCATAGTGGCCATGCATAGAAACAGTGGTCTTGTGTGAGACAGTGTTCCAAAATGCATAATGCGTGGCGATGCGTGGAGGCCAAACTATGGGCTAAGCGAGGCTTAGGCATAAAAAAATGTAAAAAAAGGTTTTCTTATTTTAATATTATTTTAATTTTTAATCAATCAAAAAACCATTTAATAATTAAAAATAATACTTACAAAACATTTAAAACATATTTATTGGAACTTTATATATTTTTTCAAAGTTTCCATTAAAAAGATAAGTTTCAAATTTAAATACGAAATAGTAAATAAATGGCATAGGAACTTAAATCTTATCCAACTCTTTATCAGACTCCAACTCAATATCCTTTTTTTTTTTTTTTTATCTAATTCATCCTCCATGTCTTTCGATACAAAATCCTCTTCGTCGGGATCCCTTATTTCATTTTGAGCATTTCTAGTACCCCTCGAAAGTTCTAAGATATCATTTTTCACCCATCATACTCCTCATTATCATCAAAACCCTCTACAATCCAAGATTGTGCATTAATTGCATCACTTGCTAATTGAGTCTCTATTTTGCCCTTCCTCATCTTCTTGTTTCCCAACCTTGCATTAAATTGGACGTAAACAAGATTGTTAATTATGGTAGTGTCTAGTCTATTCCATTTCTTCATGTGTATCTACCAAAAAAAAAAAGGAAGAAGAAAAAAGAAAGAAAGGTACATTTAATGGAGCAAAGCATATTCAAGTAATCATTCATCACTCATTAGTAAGCAAAATGTAACAATCTAATTAATAATTTAAAACTTACCCCTTCAACAGAACTCTAGTTTCTTTCACAACTGGATGAAGTAGTAGTCAAACCAAGTATTTTTTTGGCCATGGTCTTCAAATTGGGTGTCGTTCCCATAAAAATCCCACCAACTCACTAATGAATAAAAATGAAAGAGACAAACATGTTGTTATATACACACACATAATCATAAATGAAATATAATAAATTATTGATACGAGAGAAAGAGTAATATGTTAACATACCCGGATTGTAATTTTCATCATTGTTCTCACATGCACTTATTGCAACCTTCCTTCCAAATGAACCTTCCTTCTGGACATATCTTTGCAACTAAATATTTATCACATGATGTTTCATTTGATCGTTAGGAAAGAATTTCTCAACATAAGCAATCAAATTATTTATCATGAATGAATCATCTTTGATACATGGGTTCTTGAAGAAATAGAACGGATTAAAAAAATAAGTCGTCGTATGAAGTGGACTAGCAAGACAACCCTTGCTTTTAGCATCAATAATGTCCAAAATTGGTATATAATCACATTCCCTCTTCAATGTGTTTGCAATGTCATCCTTTGCCTTTAGTGGCTCTCCATAAACAAAGCCCATTGAAGGCTTTTCTTCTCCATCAACAAGTCTAAGAACTTTCAATAGCGGAGTGAATACCTTTAAACACAAGTCTATCATGTTCCAAAAATCGTTCCGAATAATAATATCAAATGCCTCTTTTCCCTTTTTAGACCTAGACCATTTCGTGTTATCCCATTCATTGCTAGTCATCTAACTGCGCAACTCTTTTTTTTTATCAAGCAAGTTTTGCAATGTTAAGAACAAAGATGAAAACTAGTGACTCCCGGCCTAACTATCTCTTTTTTGTGAACTTTCTCATCAATGCCAAAGTCTTGTGATGTGCATAAATGAAAATAGTGAATGATTTTGCCTTGTTAATCACTCCCTTGAAGCTAGGAAGTTTAGAGATTCCTTCAAGCATATGGTTTAAAGTGTGAGCGGCATATGATGTCCAAAATATGTTAGGCCTTTGTAATTCTAACAATTTTGGGGCGGCCATATTATTGGAAGCATCGTCGATTACAACTTGAACCACATTTTCAACTCTAACATTTTTAATACAATCATTGACATGGTCAAATATATACTGACTTGTATGAGCATCATTTGAAGCTTCCTTTGATAAAATAATTGTAGTTCCCAATTTACACTTCGCACACAAATTCATGATGCTTCTTTTTTTTTTTGGCCCCAAGCATCGGTCATGATTGAACACCCATTATTTTTTCACTCTTCTTCTTGCTTCTTTGAAGTTTCTTTTGTCCTCTCTGCTTCTCCCTTCAAAAGTGGCTCCCTTAATTGGTATTGGGAAGGATGATTGTAACCCGGTCCATATTGACCAAGAGCTTCCAAAAATACTTTATAACTATCATTGTCAATGGCATTAAAAGGAATTTCGACATCATAAACCTATCTTGCCAAATATCGATGAACCTCTAATAACCTTTTCTTAGGAATTGCATCGTTTGTATTTTGTTGTCTCAATTTCTTATTTGCATTCATAGAAGCATCATTGACATTGATAGACCTTGCAAATTGATCCATAGGTCCTACATTAATAGGCATTTTCTTAGTCCTTCTTTCAATAATAGCAATTTTGTCTTCTTCTTCCTCATCTATTGTATGCAAAGATATATTCACATCTTCCCTCAACATAGCATCATTCAATAGCTTTTCTATTTTTTTAGACTTGGTCCCTTGAATCGCCTCAGAACACTTAGTTTTTTGTTCTTCATTTGCTTAAGGACATGATGCCACGCCTCTTTCTTTGATTCCCGCTATGTGAAGTTTATGCCTAGATATTCCTCCCCTAGTAACCTTATCACATAATATGCATTTCACATTATTAAGATTGTTTGGATCTACCAAAACTGCGATTTCCCATCCAACATCTCCGAAATCTCTTTTGAGTTGACTAGCATTGAATTTAGATACAGTTGAAGAATCTCCTTCTTCCATTGGTTCCTAAAAAAAATAGAAACAATATAAAATTTATAAACATTGGGCTTCATTGTACTAAAATAAAATAAGACCTTAATGCACACAAAATTTTCCAAGTTCTATAGACGTGAAATACCCAAAGTTTTCCCGTTTCCCTTGTTTCTTTAGTGCAAAAAGAACACAATTGACAAAGGATGAATATTATATTGATTAAATTCAAAGATGCCAAATTCATGAATGAATATTATAATGATCACAAATACATAAAACATACCAACCCCATTTTATACATAAAACATTAGCAAAATTGATAGCATACACTAGAGAAAATCCCACGTGGACCCAGTGCATTGACTCATTACTCATTACTCATTAGCCACTCTTTTAGACTTTTAGTATGAAGATGCTAGGTTTGTCTCTTTCAATTTCAGCACTTGTATAGGATTATCACAACCACGGGTACTATGAAGTATGGACCCACTGTCAAAAAGGAAAAACCCAAGTTTGCCTCTTTTCTTTTGCAGATTGAGGGCGTCCAACTTACCTTGGAAAGTGCCGAAAGATAAGTAGCCGTTGGAAGTAGGGGTGTAAGTGGTCCGATTTTACAGATTTTCGACAGATTTTCAAACCAAATTGTTCGCACCCGTTTGAGAAAAATTCAAACCTAAACCAAAATATTTTGAACGGTTTGAAAAAAACTCAAACCTAAACCTAACGGTTTGGTCCGGTTTTAAACCGCCGGTTTCGCTGTATATTTTTTTGCCTGTTGTCCGATTTTAAACCGTCGATTTCGTCGTATATATTTTTTGCCGGTCTACTTTTATGCCATTAATTTAGGAGTGGACATTTTTTTCCAGAACCGGTGGAACCGGACCGGAACCATTTAGAACTGGTCGAATTCTGTTTCGGATCTTCTAAAAAATAATTTGATTTTTGGACAAATTATTAAGAACCAACCGATTCCGGTCCAGTTCTCAGTTCTAGTATGGAAACCACCAGAAACCGGACGGTTTTCATAGGATTTTTTTTTATTTTTTTGGTAAAATTTATGATTCAATCTCCAATCGCTTTTATAAAAAAATAATAGGGTTCCTTCTTCAATTTAGACCTCATCACTTTCCCTTTTCTCTTTTATTCTTATAATTCTTTGATTAATTGATTCTCAAGTCAAATTAGAATATTGGGTAAATCTATATCTAAATAATTTTTTTACAATATATAATTTCATTTCTAATATACGAAATTTTTATTTTGTTTTGACTTTGATTACATAGTTGTTGATCTAATTAAATTTTTTCATCTAGATTTCTACAAATTGTAATCGATAGAACCAGAAGTTGCAATAATTTTTTAAAGGATGTCAAATTCAACGCAGGATTTTGATTTTGATTGAAATTTATTTAATGATTGGAGTACTATGCAGTTTATATAAGTTGATGATTATTTGGTGATAGTAATTTATATGGAATACGTGGGATTGTTTGATGAATCGTTTCAAACTTTCAGTTTAAGAGCCTATAAAATATATGAGTCTCATTTAAAAATAAATAAAAAGCCCAACACAAAAGTCTTACAAGTTACAATTTAGAAAATTTCATTTTTTTTATTTTTTAATTTTTATATATTTTTTCGCCGGTCCGGTTTGGTTTTAAACCGCAATAAAATTTCTCAAACCTAAACCAAACCGTTTTTAACCGGTTTGGTTTGGTTCAAAACCATTTCGTTGAAGGGTCCACGTGGTACCAAATCGACGGTTTCGAAAATGCGGTTTCGGTTTGGTTTTCCGATTTGACGGTTTTTGCTTACAACCCTAGTTGGAAGAGAAATTGTTGACTGCCGAGATGTTGCAGATTGGAGTAAGGGAATTTTTGGGTTCAACCGTTCAAGTGCTTGTTTTAAATTAGGACAAACTGAAGATATTAGTCTTTAATAATTTTAACTTCAAAGAATTGTAAAAATAATAATAAATTAAAAAAAAACTTAAAAAGGATGATAATGTGCGCCTTAGCACGCATAATTGTGCCTAAGCGTGCATTAACTATCAACGATTGCCTTTGACCGCTAAATAAGGCGCAAACCACTTGGCTTGACGTTTTAGCCGCGCATCACGCCTAGGTGCGTCTTTTAGAACACTGGCATGAGGGCACGTTGGCAAGTTTTTAGTGATGGTCCTTAAAGACATAATGTTCCCAGTAATACTGGGACCCTGTGGTGGGTTATATTTTAATTTTGGCGGATATTTTGCTTCTGGACCATTTTTCCCTTGGTTGTTCGAATATCGAGCTTTGATAATTGTGTTACTACATTTGCTGCAAGCTTTAGGGGGAATAGTGGTGGTCCTAAAGTAGTAAATTCATATTTTTCCTTATTTACAAACCCACAGATTTGATTCACTCGGTAAATGGATTTATTTTTAGATTTTCGTACTAACAAGTCATTGTGTGAGTTGGCCATTATTTTGTGGTTACTGTATGTGATAATCATTGACTGTTGCTAGAATTTAGGAATAACTTGCTCTATTTTTACATTTTCGAAGTGTTATGTTTAATTGATAAAAGTTGCTTATTGATTCTTTGATATAATTGTCGATTAAGTCATTATGGGAGACTTGCATTGAGTGAGAATTTGGTTTTGTTGGCATACCTCTTTGTTTAATTGATTATTCCGTTAGAGTACCTGGACTTTATCCGTTTGATCATTTTCTTAATCTGAGATCACAAATCTATAACAATGTCTATTGAGACCTTAGGGTTATTTTGTGTTGTTTAATTGTGTATTTGTATATTTTTAGTTGATGTGTCCTAAAAATGACTACACGTCTTGAGAAAATGAGAGGAATTTTGGGTCAACAAAAGATTTCAAAAGCTATAGATGGTAATTTAAAAAAAAAAAAAAAGCAGAAATAAAAGGTGAGAGGTGAGGCGAATGTTGCCACTAGGTCTAGTTATGACCTTGTATGAGGTTTATTAACAATAAACCTAATTATTGATTTTGCATTTGTGGAAAATCTCATTTGCATGAATGATTGCTTTGTTCAGTGCATTGCTCTATATTATATTTCTTTCTGTTTGATGTGTAGTTTTAGCATGAATTTGAGATTGATCATATTACTGTTTTTAATGTGTTGCATACATAGTGGTTGGAAATACTATTGTGAGTATTGATGATGGATGTGTTTTTACTTTAGTAGGTGCATTAGCAGTAAGTGTGTCTATTGGTAATTTCAGAGTATATAGATGTCTGACTGTGCGTTGGTGATATGTACAGGATGTGGGATGTCACGCATTTTCTACAACGTGATTATGCCGCAAGTGTACAGTGTCAAGTTTTGTAATATAGTAAGGAGTTAGGATGTCAAACCTACAAGGATTGTAATTTAATTCCACTAAGTACTATAATTATGTAACTTTTATTTTATCTAGACAAATGAATGGTTGGAAAATTGTTTTGAACTAAACTAACGTGAGTGGTTGAGACAAATATGATGAATGCAAAGTATCAAGATGAGACAATGAATGTAAATTATCAAGTTGAGAAGCCTAGGGAATGATTTCACATTACTCTCAATTATGATTCAATGATTTCCAATTATTCTAACTGATTTCCCCATATTTAAAGGCAATAATCCTAATATAATTTTCTCCTCTCTCTCGAGTGCCGGCTAGAATTTAAACCTAAATTTCAATCTCAATATCACTATTCCAAATTAAAATCTAGAATTTACAAAAGTTTCGATTCTTTTATAGAGTAAACCTCATAGATTTTATACATTCTCTCGAAATCCATAAAATTTACGTCATGTCAATCCTATGATCGCGCCTAAATTCCTCTCTCAAGTGTCGAAATTGACTAGTATCTATTCAATCAATTATTGATCAAATAATTGAAAGCATTAAATTCATGACACAATTAAACACATGTGAAAAATCAAAAGAAATAATTATGACAAAATTAAATCTTATCTCAAGTTTGGCTACATCAAACCCTAGTTGAATTTTTTAGTTCATGATAGAATTCATAAAATCCATACAATTCAAAATAAACAATATAAAGAAATGATAGAAAAAATTAGTCTTTTGGGTAGATATTCAATCTTCTTCCTTGATATTGTTTTGCCTCTTTTTGAATAATGTTATTTGCTCCCTTCAATTCCAGCCAAAAATAGGTTTTTGAACTTGTACTTATAGTATTGTTGGAGTCTTGGAAACAATTGGGCCAAGAAAAGAGTCTAAAAACATTAAAAAAATATTTTTCCCGCAAGGTAGCGCCTCGGTGCCACTGTAGCGGCGCTGCGGTGCCACCTATTCAATTGGTCTTTAGTAATGTGGGTGCTGCACTGCTCGGTTCGAGTAAAAAAGGCAGACTGCGCTTGCTTCAGTTTGTTTATTATAACTTTCACGTTCGATGTCCGATTGAGGTGATTCAAAATGTGTTAAATAGATACAACTTTTCTTCATATATAATTCTCCAATTCGATCGTATTTTATGTCAAAAATGGGTCTCCATATGAGACTAAAAATTCAGGGCAAAACGTTTTCGGTTGGAAATTGATGTGTGATCATACTTTGTCTATACTTCATCCCTTTGACATCTTTCTTTATCCAATTGACTCATAGCACTCTTGGATCTTCATCGTGAGGTTCAACACAACTTTTGAGTATTTACACTTTAGTTCTCAAACTTTGGATCTCTTACAATTTAGTCATTTTTCTCCAAATTTTCATATTTCCTTCAATTTCATCAACCTACACCACAACATCAAAATACACATTAAAACATTCTAGAACACTCTCAAGGGTAACAAAATAATAAATTAAGTGGCATAAATATCATGAGTGTGGAGCATTCATCATAGGATAGTAGCATTTGGATCACGAGAGGTAAGGTAATTATTTTGTTTGGAATCCTCTATTTGTTAAAATCCTGGTTGGCTAGAGTGAAAGAGTGATATCCATATGATATCTAGTAGGTGGAATACCATTATCCATTTAGGTTGAGAGAGGTGATATAGTAATAGAGGTTCATAGACTTAGGATCTGTAGTAGTTTACTAGCTAGACATGAGGAGACCAGTCTACCGAGCATGGTTGGCAATGAGAGGAGATATGTGTTCTCGAGATACAAAAAATAGTGTAGGATAATTGTGGTGAGATCTTTTCTTGCGATCATTTAAGCATTGGTTGTATATGTTTACCATTTAATCGATTAACTTGGTGTTAGTATGATGTTCTTTGCATGTTGAAAAGATCTTTGTATTATCCTACATTGTGTCTTCATGGCATGTTTTATATGTTTTTAATTGATAATCATAAACATCTGTTTGTATTTAGATTGTTGACCTTGGCTATTGGTGAGTACATGTAGCAGGTATAGTATATATTTCGGGTCCGAGACACGGGTAAAATTTGTGATTCCAATTTTATTTGGTTATCTTGATTAGACAATTATAAAACATGATGTGCAGGTTTATCGTGTATCAAAGTAGAGATTTGTTGAATTTTGATATCCAATAAATTCGATGGATGATGTTAAAGTGGGTGTACAAACTTATACAAAGACAATGATTGAAGTATCGATCGTTTGAAGGTAAGATTGGTCACCCAAGGATTTCAGTAGATTGATGGATTAGATTTTATCGAGACCTTTAGCCCATTTAAATCCGTATTTATGTCCATTTGCCATACTCCATAATCATAATGTGTGAATAAAAGGATTCGAATAAATTTAAGCATGGCAACCAATGAGAAGGTTTTCTTGTAATCAATACATTCTCTTTGGATAAAACCCTTAACCAATAGCCTTGCTTTGAAGGTTCAACATTCCCATCTACTCCTCTATTTTTTTTACCACTTTCACCTTATAGGTTTGACCTCATTAGGTGCGTCCACAAGATCCTAAACTTTGTTGGAATACATGGATTCCATCCTTGAGTTCATGGAAGGCTTCCATGATTAATCTACATTCTCCATCACTTTCTTTAATAAAATGTGATCTTCATCTTGCTCGGTAGAGATCGGCTGATAAAATGCTCCATAAAGAAAGTATTTATTAGGTGGTTCTCACGACCTTCTCACTACGATTAATGGTTAGAGGTTCCTGATCATCTCGCCGACTAAAGGTCATTCCTCTCCTCCCATTGCTTGGTTCTGTCTTTGATTAAGACCAACTTCCTCATTATCTCTATCATGAGGGACCTGTAGAAGTAGAATAATGGGTACCTTATTCTCTATTACCTATGGTTTCGTTTGTCCATAGGGTTCTATGGGCATCAATTGCTCATTTACCTCATTAGCAACTATTGTTTCAGTAAGAGGTTCTAAGTCGTCACTGGTACAGAAATTTGGAACTGGGTTTTTGTACCATGTTCAACACCTCTTCTAAAAGAATTTTACTAGTTGACTTCTGTTCTTCCATATACTTGTCCTCTAAGAAGGTTATATTTGTACTAGTAAATATATTCTTATCTAAATGATTATAGAAGTAGTAACCTCTTGTTCATTTTGATACAAAGAGATAAACGTCTGATCTTGATTCTATCTTATCCGTCTTTTCCTTTAGCACATGTGCAAGATACCCCGTATAAGAAAATTGGTGTAAAATAGGCTTTTACCCATTCCACAATTCAAGAAGTGTCTTTAAAACCTATTTAGATGGTAGAAAATTTAAGATATAATGGTCGTTTGTAGCGCATATCCCCAAAAGGAAATGGTCAATGAGTTATAACTCATCATTGATCTTAGCATATCTAAAAGAGTTCGATTTCTTCTTTCCAAGATGTCATTACTACGATCGAATCGAAGGGCCTTGATACTCTTATCTATTTTTTTCTCAATTTTGGTTCAAAACTCTTTGGATTTCTCCAAAGCCTCGAACTTGTGAGACAAGGTATATATGTATCCAAATCTAGAGTAATCATCTGTAAAAGTAATGAAGTACTCATATCTTCCTCTTACCCGAGTACTAATGGGTCCACACACATCAGAATGTACTAATTCCAAAACGTTTTTTTGGTTCTCAGTCCTTTAGCCTTAAAAGGCATCTTGGTCATCTTACCTTCTATACAATATTCACAAGTTGGCATAGATCTCACCTCTAAACTCAATTAAAGGTCCATCATTTACCAATTTTTTAAGCCTATTTAGATTAATATATAACCCAACCTAAGATGCCATAAAAGAGTTTCATTAGTACTAGATAACCTGTTTCTTTTCCTAGTAGTAGTGTTATATAAGAGACAATCATATGACTTAAGACATGAGACTATTAACATTATGATCCGAACATATAATAGAATTATTCAACTTAATAGCCACCATAAATGGTTAAAAAGTACCGAATAACCAGTACAATATAAAAGTACAATGGAAAATAGGTTCATGTCAGTTTGGGAACATAATAACAGTAATCCAAAATGAAATGTCTAATGATTTTTAAATTATAAAGTAAGGGTGCCAACAGTTTTGGCAGACACTATTGCTTCTGTGCCAACTTTTAGAGTTTACTACCTTTCAATGAGGTACATGGTTACTCGGGACCCCTGTAAAGAATTGCAAACATGATTAGCGAATCTACAATCTAGGTATTTGTAGAATCAACCACTAAGCATAACTCACTGAATAGAGCATTGTCTTGACCTTGCTTCTCCGTAGCTAGGTAATTTTGGTAATTAATCTTCCATTGAGGCTTTTGTCCACAAATAAAACATTTTCTCTTTGATTTCCTATCGGTACAACTTTCCTTTCCTTTTGAATTGTCATATTTCTTTTTATTTAGCTTCTTCATCTTGTTTCCTCCTTTGACACTAGAAGACTTAGTAAGAGAGGGGTTCGCCATTACAATCAATGCATCAGGGCCAGCCCTGGCCTAAGGCCAACTAGGCTATGGCCTAGGGCCTCTAATTTTTTGGGGGCCTCATAAGATAAATTCAGCCCACAAATATTTATAGCCAGCACCAAAGCCTAAAAAAATCCATGAATTTTAGCTAGGGAACACTCTGTCCCCGAAGAATTCTAGGAAAGAAGAGAATGGTTTCTAAACCAATAAAGAAGAAAATTGAGACTCCTTGGGATTGTTTGGCCAAGGTTTCTAAGCAATTTTCTTTGTCTTCATTTGAGCCCAAGAGGTTGTTTGGATATTCATGTCCTGGATCTTGAAGATGGAAGACATAGTGAAAAATGTTTCTAAGGTCAATTTTCATCTGTAAAATTTTTAATCGAATTCTTGATTTTTCTTTTCATTTTTGAATTCTTCCCCTTGATTCTCTATTCTTAATTCTTGAAAATATATTATTTTTCTTGAACTATTATTATTATTATTTTACTTCGCTGTAGTTTAGAGCATTTTTGGTTTAGCTTTTAACTCACTTATTTTGCAAAAGAAAGCTATTTTTTTCACTAGCAAAATTTGCTAGTGAAACTGTTGTGCTAAAGGCATACTTTAAATATAGTTGAAATAGTCAAATAGGCTTCCTATTGAGATTTTGATCTAGTAAGTAGTTGAGTTTAGAAGGAAAATTGGTATAGAGATCAATATTGCGGATTTTCAAATCGATGGTTCTTTTTCAGCTTTTAAATAATGCTCTCAACTTGCTTATGTGACGCATTCTCTCCATTTCGTAAGTATTGTTACTTTTTATTTTAGAAAAAAAAAAATTTATGCTCAAGGGCCTCGTATATAATTCGTTGCCTTGGGATCAAAATTTTCAAGGCCGACCTTGCAAAGCATCTCTACTTTTGGTCTTTAGAACGGATTTCGTTCTTTGGATCTCTTACATTAGTTCCATCAAAGACATGTTCATTTTGTGTAGATTATAATCAACTTTGAACTGTGAAAACATCTCAGGAGTCGTCTCAAGAATCCTACCATCTATATCTCGAAATCAATGTTAGCTTCTAAGACCACCGCAAAATTGAAGTGACCAGTCATGGTTAACATATGGTCCCTTACAGATATGTCTAATTTCATGCATATGTTCATGATTGTCCTAATAGAAGCTTGTCTAGCTTGTCGGCTTTGATGTTCAAATATCTCTTGAAGACTTTCCATCATGTCAAAAGTAGTTTTCATATTCTAAAGTTTTCGTTACAAAAATTTGACATGGACGCCAAAATGTAGAAACGGGCCATCTCATCATAATGACACCGCTTTTCATATGAAGTCTTTTGAGATTCAGTGAAAACATATTTAGGTCTAGGAACAAACTTCAATTAGCACAAATTTGTGTTTTTCAGCGATAAGAACAATGTTAAATTCATTTTCCTATCAACATAGTTTTCTCCCACTAGTAGGTTTTTTGTTAAATATCACTAATAATGGATTAAGCAACATTTTTTTTGTAAAATTAAAGATTTTCGTATTAATAAAAGGAATAATAATCTTTGTATGATACATGTATGCAAGTTTGTAAATATAGACCCAAAACTATATTTTTAATCAAATACCTAAAACCTTTGCAACTTTTAACACACCCTATATAGGATGTCAATGTAATTGTCGCCAAGGCTGGGACTCTCCCACTCAATATATTAAGCTAGGCATCTCGTTCCACAATTAAAATGAAGATGTATTATTATTTGGCCTATAAATAATTTTGTCGAAATCTTCTATAAGAAGTCCTTTAAAATTTTTATATACAAGTGTATTAACCTCTTTTAATAATTTTAAAATGTCCAAAATAGATTAAATGTTATCTATAGGATAATCACACTCATTATTTCATTTTAAAATATTCTATCCTCAGATCCAATTTCAGTTAATCTAAAATAATATAGTCTTCCTTTAGAAAGACCAACGTAAATTGATACTCAAAAAATATGAATTTTAATACATATTGAATAACGGAGGAGGTCGTGGATTTATACATATTATTTTAAATCGTTGAGTTTTCATTTAATAATTAATCGGCCAAATATAAACAATTATAATGGTACATAATTACTAAATATGATTTCTCAACGACTTCTAATTAATTTAGAGTGATGAAAAAATTTATTCAATACCAATGCATGTGATTTTGGTGTATCGAGTGATATTTTATTTAAGGGAAAATTGCAGTTGGGGTCCCAAACCTTTGACTCTTTTTTTGCAGATTTTACCTTAACCTTCAATTTGTACCACCAGCGGTCCCAAACCTTTGATAAACTAGCAGTTGGGGTCCAAATGAGTCAAAATCTAATCAATTTTGACCATTTTAAGTAAGGGCATTTTTGTCTATACTATATAAACTAAACTAGAAAAACCAAAAAAGAAAAGAAAAATCATTGTCTTCTTCCACCCTTTCCCCTAACCACCGCCACTCTCACCTCACCTTATCCCCAAAACGAACCAGAAACCACCACCTGAAAAATAGCCACCAGATGCGATGACCACCACAAACAAACAGTCGCTCACCATGCTATCGTCGTCACCACCAACCCATGGCTATTACATTATCCCAACCCCATCGCTGATTGTATTTCTTAAGCCATGGCCATTCAGTCAGGAGCCCAGTGAGAAATGTTATGGCTTTGACTTGAATCTCTAAATCTGCAAGAGTCGACCCATGAGAATTTGTATTTTTCCTCCCACTCCATTTTCCCCATTTCCACCTACACTGACGATCGACATCTTCACCCTAAAGGCCTGCCACCACCGCCACCCACACATCGTCGACACCATCGTCCAAAGGTAGTCGCCATACCCCAAATCAGAAATACAATCAACTAAACCAGCCCCTCAATCCCATCATATCAAACTGCCAACGAACCTCAATTGGAGAAATTAAATGGTTACCCATGGTCGTACAAGTTTGCATGTAGTTTGCTTGGCTCCAATAGGATTCAATTCTCCATTATCTTTCAAGAAATTGTTTCACCATTGAATGTTCACAGTTTCTTAATAGCCACCAGATCCCATTTTCCCACTGGATTGGAGCTAGAGTGAACAGTCTTCGAAGCAGCTTTTTGGATTTTTCGAGGATGCATTGAGTTTAATGTTGAAATCCCACGTAGTTGGGTGGTGGAGGCATTTTCGGATTTTATGAAATGAGTTTGACGTTTAAAAATGGGTAGTTGCCGACGTTGATGGTGGTGGTGGTGAGGAGATTGGTGGTGGTGACTGGTGAGGAGATTTCTGGTTTTGATTGGGTGGGGGTTGGAGTGGAGTGGAAGGAAGAAGGTTTATATTTATATTTATATTTTTTTGATTTTTTTCAATTTAATTTTGAACTTATTTAATGTGAGAAAAATACAAAGTTACTATTTTACCCTTACTTAAAATGGGCAAAATTGATCAGATTTTAACTTCTTTGGTCAACTAACGGTTAAATGGATGGATTCCATCCATTTAGACCCCAACTGCTAGTATATCAAAGGTTTGGGACCGCTGGTGGTACAAATTGAAGGTTAATGTAAAGTCTACAAAAAAGTCAAAGGTTTGGGACCGCATCTGCAATTTTCCCTTTATTTTATCTAGATGACATGTAATAATATCCATTCATTCATCATCCATTAAGCAATAAAAATAATAAATAAATGAATTATAATCACTTATGGCCCACCCTAAAAAATTAAATCACAACAAAAATTAAAGTAGTACATTGGACCACATTCTAGTCCAAATTTTCAATTTCCTTGTATGTAGTCCAATCCAAGAAACGTCCAAAATGTCCAAAATATCGGTCTATTTAATTTTTGAAGTTCCAATCTCTAAGACAAGGGCCCTCATTTATAAAGATTATCCCAAGTACCAAAAAAATGCCAGAAAAACTTAAATTAAGTCCAACTTCACAAACCGTAACAACACCACCGTGATGTGGCTCCAACCATCATTCTCCACCATACCCAAAAGTACTAGCGACACCGATAGTGCCCCAAAAGGGGCCGCTACTGCCACAGAGTGGTGGACGCTACTGCAAGCTGCGACAGCAGTAGCTGCTGTCCCTGCAACTGCTACCTCATTTGAGGCAGCTGCAACTTCTTTTAATCGCTGCTCCAGCTTGGCGGTTCCACCATGGTTTTTTTGCTTTTGTTTGCCTCATTTCTCCTTCATCACAATATTTCAACAAACATTTCCATAACAAGGCTTTCTATCTTCAAAACACCAAGTGTTCCATGAAAAACTAGGAACAAAAGGATATGTTTGGAGCCCAAAATTTCATTCTCTTCACTTGATACAAAAGTGTAGAAACTTTGAAATTGAATACACAAAACCCTAGTGAAGGGAATATTCTATAGCCAAAAGTGATTATATAATTATCTACTTTAATCGTAAAAAGTCATAAACATATCAAATAAAATAACCTAACACCACCCTTACTAAAAATGCATATTACACTACGATTTTAAAAACTAATCCTACTCAGTGATCTCTATAACCGATGGCTATGATACCATTTGTTGCTTTTTAGATTTAATCACAAGAGGAAATTGATTTCCCATTGAAGATTAAATCTAAATGGATTATAGATCTTAGATCTCCTTTGAAATTATTGGATTTTGTTTTTGAATTTTCACACATAAGGGTGAGATTATAACCTTAGAAGAGCTTTTAATAGCCTTCCACCTTCTAGCCAAAGTTTCCTCCTTTAGATCTTCCATCTTATTCTCTAACTTTAGGTGCCTCCCTTTTTTGAGAAAATGAGAGAATGTGGCAAACTCTAATATCTTGAGAAATGTTCTCCATAAAGGGCATCTTTATATTACTTGATTGGGATTTCATAATTGCGCATTTTTCCTTGGTCTTTATTGTAGTAGGCCAATTAAGTATCAAACATATATTATAGCCAAGAGAGGGATCTAATTGGACTTAGGAGACCCAAGCTTCAATAGATGTTTCTAATTAGGTCAACTCTTGACCAATTAAAACACATCTATTAATTTCGACTTATTCTACCAAAAATTTAAAATTACATTCTCGAGTCAAGTCATAATTATGGAAGTGAATCATATTCTGATGACAATATCCTCCAATCATCATTCCACAAGTCAACCCTCGTATCGTCATCAATATGTTGAAATCGACAAAATGACCATTTTGCCCTTCCAACATATATAGCCCTCCAAGTCATTCTCATAAGGCAAATTCGTTGTGAATAAATCACAATATAGAGTCCAACAATCCCGATATCAGACTACTGAGCTCAATTTCAAATGCTTATAGAGAGTGCCTTTGAAACGATCGTCTCACCCTAATGATTAATGTATTCCTTTATTGCAAGTAAATTATCTCTAACTGTTTCATCCTAATTTTCAAAGTACCGAGATTGATCTTTCAATTAAAATTTTGCTCATTGCTCATCTCAAAGAATTTAAACTAGCAATCAGGGGTACATTATTCACTCAGAATTTATCGAGTAGAGACTTATTTCTAGCGTTCACAAATGAGTAATCTATACGGTCATATTCAATGTGTACCAAAACATATTATTGTTCTTATTCCCATATCTAAACAAATCTCAACAAGAACAATGCAATCTTATCAGTATAAAGTGTCCAACTTTATGTACCAATCGTAAACGATATATTTTGATCACGTACAAATTGTGTCTCACTATACTCAAACCATTAAGTATACAATTTTTTGACATCCTATAATGAACATAGAACTTTATATTAATTTTACAAATTATAACACGTGAATAATCAATTTTAATTTATAATATCGTTTACAAAATATTACTCGAAGGACATCATATTAATAACTAGTCTATTGGAGTCAAAATAGGCAGCCACCTAGACTCAAGACTATTCGCCTTAAAAGAACTAATCAAATTTAGTTAAGCCTGGTCTATGTTGGTTCATGAGTTGGTCCACTATAATGAACGACTATCCGAGGCTTGATTATCCGATTTATTGAAAAAGAAAAAAGAAAAAAAAAAGTTAGGACTAACTATAATTCGATTTTATTTTTAAAATTCGGACTATGATAGTGTAATTTGCAAACAAACTATTGAGTATTCTGTTTTTTAGTCATGCCTTAATTTTAATTCATAATGGGTGTCCACAATTGAGATTTTAATGGATTTTAAAAGTTCTTCTAAATTTAGGTGTTCCAAATTGAGGTTTTAATTAATTTTCATTCAAATATAGGTATCCTCAATAACTTGTGTAGTTATAAGAATTTTACAAATTAAGGGATTTCAAAATATTTGGATGAATTTCAAGTTTAAAAATTCACACAACAAATTCTTTTGAAATTTCACCATTTTAATGGATTTTAATTGATCGTTTGGAAATTTATTTAAATTCACGAATTTCATTAAAATTTATAAACTGTTAAAATTCATTAAAATCTCAATTTAGAATACCCCTAAAAATTGTTTTAAAAAAAAGAAAAGAAACATAACGCATTGGACCCGTTCACCCGCAATATTGACAAAAATGTATGGCGCGTTAATCTCCTACCATACATTTAGCTAGGCTGGTTTTGACCTAGTGCCGATCTGAATCAAGCACTTGTGCATACGCAAGCCAGAGGTGACGGTTTACCAGGTTCTCTACGTACAGTTTCAACACATTTTCCTCCTCTCTTAACCTTTTTCGATGCAAGTTCCATTGCAGTCTGGGAAGTGAGAACATAGCCCTTTAAACAACAATTCATATCTCACGGACATCTGGAGAAAAGCCATGCAAATTAGTCCGATGAGGAGAAATGTTCGAACATACAAAATTCTCTTGCATAATTGATATGATTCCTCGTTTCAAAATAAATTCTAGAGTTATAATAGATCCGCTTAGGCTCGCCAAGGCTAGATCTTACTGAATAAACCCCGTTACCCTTTTTAAACTAATGAAGGTAGCATGGTCCGTTGCCACATAAATTGATAATTATCTCTATGTTGATAAATAGCATTTTCCTTCAGTAATCTCAATTGTAATCATAAATATTCCATTAAACATTTCCTTGACTTAAAAAAAAATTAAAAAAAAATAAATACTAGGGGTGTGCTCCAGTGAGATTTTAATTAAGTTTAAAATCCTACTAAATTTGGGTGTTCCTAATTGAGATTCTATTCAAATTATAATTAATGGATTCTTTGGAAATCTTTAAATTCAGCAATAATTAAAAACTTATAAACTTCTAAAATTCCTTCTAAATTTAAGTGTCTATAACTGAGATTTTATTCAAATTTTAATTAATGGATTCTTGGGAAATCAATTAAAATTCACGAATTTTTTTAAAATTTATAATCTTTTAAAATTCAATAAAATCTCAGTTTAGAACACGTAAGACCCAATTTGGTGGACATTAAAATTGTCAAAGTCAACGATTAATTTTAATTATCTATTTCATATAACCCACAACTTTTTAATTAAACATTTAATCAACTTTGATCAAATCTACTAAAAATTTGATTTCTTTCTACACCAGACATGGCTTAACTATTTGTTAGGCTTCGTCCAACGAGACTTCGAAAATTCTTACCTGGAAAGGGCTTAGCAAGATATCTTTTATGCAATCCTTAGTAAGTGACTAATGTGACAATTCACTGGTGCCGCCATCGTATTCAGCCAATCAGGTCAAATCTAAGTTTTGTATCAGACTTTTTGGCAACAAAATGGTATTAGTATTAAATGCCTATGATTGATTGATACATGTGACAAGTGGCATCAGCCGCATGGATTATGCCACGTATACTTTCATCCTATGGTCATTATCCATCATCTTCTATTATAAAAGCTCACATAATGTGTCATTCCAAAGGTAATGCCAATATAGATTCTCAAGCTATAACTTTTGTATCTTTAAAATACTATATTTTTCCCAAAGTCGAACCCTTGTTTTACATAGGAGGCTCGCGTCTAAAGTACCTCCCACACTCAAACATTAACAACTTCAACTGCCATGATCCTTGGAGTACGTGCGACTAACACCACCACTGGAGGAAGCCACATGTGGCTAACGATTTGTTCTAATGTGCAGGGTTCAAGCTTATACGAATGCGAGAGGCCTTGTGATCTGTGGGCCATGTTGAAAGTACAAAAATCAAGGTCAATAGATTGGTGCCATTTGTGAAAAATTCACATTATAACCACGAACATCCTTATTGTAAAAGCTATTGAAAAAAGTGTCTTAACTCTTTCCTTAAAGAAAGGTTATTGTTCTTGAGGAAAGAACAAGTGGAAGTACTAAAGAAGTGCTATTAGGAATATTGCATAATATCTAAGTTATTGATATACTATGAGTTCCAGTAATTATGGATCCAATGCAATGGGTAAATGGGAGGTCTCTAAAGAAGAGGTCCTTTGGATTAATGTCAACATTCGTCTACTGTACCACCAGCATTATCGAGATGGTGGTACTCATGCATGCCATGCAAAAGAGGTGGAAAAATGACTACAAGCATGAGGAATATAGCCCAACAGAATACTGCCATGTAGCAGCTATTTTGCAAATGCAAGGACAAGCTGGACATCAAATACCTCAGTAAGATGCTTTTCAGCAAAATGAGGAAGAACATAACCAAAGCGCTTACTCTCACAGTCAAATAAGGGATGTTAGCCAAGTTGAAAGAGAGGTGGAGATTGACATGTCAACTAATTACACTTTCAGTTGACATGTGGATGACCTACCTTAAAGGAATGATAACTTTCCTCCAAATTATGCACAAAATCTCAGAGGTCCTCCAGTGTATTTGACAGAAATTAGCACTTCAATGCCTAGAAATAGGCTTCAGCTATCACCTACAAGGCAAATGTCATAGGAATATATGGAAAGTCATGGGCTCCTCAACCTATAAATAGGCGAGAGAGAAAGGATGTAGCAAATTTTAGAAACAAGGCTGACCCATCACAGTAGCATCAGTATCAGGCCGAGGAAGAAGGTTCATATGGCCTATGTTGATCCTTCGAATGGGATGATGATGATGATGATGATGATGACAATCTTCCATTTTCATAAAAGTTGAGGAATGCCCATGTCCCAACCATTTTGTACGACCAGGAATTCCCAAGTATGAAAGAAAAGGCGATCTGGCGAAGTATCTTAACAACCATATGACCTACATGAGCCCAATGGGAGCTTCACCTACGTTAAAATGTAGAGTTTTTCACCTCACACTCACTAGAGCTGCTGAAACATGGAATAGCGTATCCCGATTGGGAGTATTAGGATCTGGCCAGCCTTTAAAATGCCTTCTTAAATTAATATCTATCCAGCAAGGATGGAGAAGTCTCCATTCAACATCTACAAGATATAAGACAGAAGGTAGGCAAAACCTTGAAGAGCTACTTAGCTCTTTTCACTTATGAAATGACTTATTGTGAACAAGTTATAGATAGAGAAGCTTTTCAGCTTTAAGAGGAGACCTAAACAGGAATACCCTCTTTTGGAGGAACGTGTGAAACAAAAGTTCCACAACATATGATGCCTTAGTAGAAATGATGAGAAGCAAAATTGTCAATGAAGAATTGATAGTTCATCGTTGACACGCGAAAGTGTGTTCGACTTATAGTATCGCAAGTACACGGTTCGTTTCAAGTAATAAAGTGGATTTTTAAGTCCAAGTATCGTTCCCACAAAGATTTAATAGTTTGATTCTATCTAATTCGACCTTAACCGAAACAAGAATTGTGTTTTGGATTTTATAACTAAATTGCAATTAAACTAAGTAATCTAATTATGCAAGTGTGAATGAAAGTACCAAATTGGATTGCAAAATTATGCTAAGTGCAATGATATAACTAAATGCAAGTTGAACTAATAATCAAATTAAAGGCATACTAGGTTCATGAATCCCCATGCAACGATCTATTTCAACTCTAGTTCTACAATTTGACAACAGTTTAGATTGTGATGAATCAATGTTCCTATTTTATTCAAGACTCTCTTTCGTTTAAGCTTGAACATATTTTCACACACGACACCGACTATATCTCTATGACGGGAGCAAATATATAAAAATGCATGAATATCTATGAACACTTAGAGATTCACGTAAAGCATAGCGGTATATCTTTATCCTTTATCGGACCCTACGATGATTTATATCATGTCTAATCTATTTTTCCTCTTTCGAATGGGTGAAATAAACCACAACAATCACATAATCATTGCACATATAATTTTGGATAAAAATAATGCATATAAATCATTCATCCATCCAAAACGCGTTTTATCGTAAAAAATATAAAACTAGAAATTGAAATATCATATTACATAGTTCATTGTTCACCTAGCACAATAAAATCTAGCCTAACATGATAAAACTAAGAAAAGAAAGAAAACTAATTGAAGAAGACATCACTCTTTCAATTCTCGAGGTAAATCTTGAATCTTGAAATAATCTTTTCGTTCTTCACCTTCTTCTTACTCTCCAATATGTCCAAAGTATGTCAAAATATGCATCGCCCTTGTTTCTGGTTGATTCAAATAAGGAAACTAGAAAATTCGCGTCAGATTTGAACCAAACGATCGCTTGGTTTGTAAAATTCACCTCCTCGATTCCCTGAATGGTTTTGGGCGACCGCTTGGAACAACTTTTTTCTCCGCTGGACAGCTTTCAGTATTTTGGTCATAACTTTCTCTACCGATGTCCGATTGAAGTGATTCAAAGTGCGTTGGAAAGATAACTCAAAGGGCTAAAACTTTTATTATCTTCCAATTCCGTCATTTACCATGTCTAAAATTGATCTGAAGTAGAGACTAAAAATTCGATGCATAACTTTTTCGCCTGAAAGTTGATATGTGATAATGCTTCGACCATATTTCATCTCTTTGACTTTTTTCTTCATCCGATGGATCCCTAACACTCTTGAATCTTCATTCCATCGTCTGTCACATCTATGAATTGTTTCCATGTTATTCATTTTGATCCCCGAACTTTCATTTTCTTCCGTTTTAATCCTTTTTCGCTCGTTTTAGCATACTTTTCGTTTCATCCATTAATGTAGCCCTACAAACACAAATTGTACCGAATTAAGCTATAATTCAACATATATGTTCACAATTAGCTATGTTTTGTGGCCTAAATAAATGTGTAAAATGCACTTATCAATCGCAACCAAACCTCCGTGGGACTTCCATACCCTCAAAGTCAAAGACCCTATCTCACATCTGGAGAATTAATAATAGACCCCAGCTGAGCATACCATCATCCCTACTTCAGCTCAAGCATTAGTTACTACTACTTTAAATGTTGTACCCTCTTTAGCATACGAAGATGTTGGGCCTGATGTTCAAAGATAACCAAATCATTCAAGGGGTAAAGGCTGGGATCTAAACAATGACCCTACGAATATACCTCATTGTACTTATCACTGAACTTACAACCATGGCACAAATGATTGTATCTCCATGCTATAGCATGTCGAATGAATTGATGCACATTCAGGAAGAATGGCTGCCCACTACATACCATGGAATTTGTCCTCATCTAGGCATGATCAATAGCTTAGAAGAGACTGGGCAAGGCGACGACCCAAGGAAGAATCCCTAGACATAAGAGGGACGAAGATATGGATAGGCCTAAAAGTGGCCAAAGGCAAAAAAATAGAACCTCCGACATCAGCTGATAATGCTCCCAGTCGGCAAATAGATACTATCACTGGAAGGCCACGTATTAGAAGAAAATTTCGGAATGTACAAAGAAATTATGCAAAGGAAGCTAAGGACCCCCTATGATGAGCTATATGGTCAAGAACATCCCCATGGGGTTGGGAATATACCACCTATCACTTTTACACAGGAAGATGTATGCGGGCCTATGTTATTTCCATTGTGATGGATTAGTGATAAGAGCTATTATGGCAATGGTCTGAAGCGTATGTTAGTTGATAACATGAGCTTCATTAATATCTGTTTGGAGCTACTTATGATAAAATGTTGATAGACCATGAACTTATCCATAGCTTCCCATTTATATAGTTTTACCGGAGATAGTATCATTCTAAAGGAAAAAATCACTCTTGCATTAGAAATGTAGTCTCCTCTTTTGACGGTCCATCATTTGACAGATTTTCTTATTGTGGAACATAGGTAAGCCTATCAAGGTATATTCGAATGACCAACATTGAATGAACTTTGGACTTGGACCTCTATTTATGACTTATGTATGAAGTTCTCTGCTGAACATGGCATCACTGTCAGAGATGAACAGATGGGATTAAGAGAATCCTACCTCAACTCCTAGAGGAAGACTAAACATCGTAGTTTTCACGTAGTATTGGTTGACCATGAAATGTTTGATACACTTGGAGAATGTTAGACCCTAAACAAAGAAAAGACATCAAAATAACAGAGCTACTACAAAAGGAGAGATCCCTGAAGAATGAGCAATGGATGATGGACTGGATCTACGTATCATAGAGTCTAATTCTCAAACAACTCCAATGGAAGAAATGGAATGCTTCCCAGTAGACTATCATGCCCCACAAAGATGCTTCAGGTGGGGAAAAAGCTGAATCGAGGAGACAAGCAGAAGCTCAAAAGATTTCTACCAAAAATTTAGATATATTTTCTTGGAAGCATGAGGACATGGTAGGCATTGACCCCAAGGTCAATTGACGTTATCTCAATATTGATCTAAAATTTTCCTTGCATAGGCAGAAAAGAAGGGTACTTAACATGGAAAGGTATGAGACTCTGAAAGAAAAAGTAAAAAATTTGATATCTAATCGATTTATTAGAAAAGACATCCATTCAAAGTGTATTTTCAATCCAGTCCTAGTGAAGAAACATAATGGCAAGTTGAGAGATGTATAGACTTATCCAACCTTAATCAGACACGTCCCAATGATAGTTTTTCACTTCCAAGGATAGATCAACTTGTCGATTCAACTATGTAGCACGAGTTATTGAGCTTTATGAATGCCTATTCAGGATATAATTAGATCCCTATACACCCATAGACGAGGAAAACACCTCATTCATTACAAATAAAGGCCTTTATTGCTATAAAGTTATTGCCCTTTGGCCTATTGAATGCTGGGGAAACCTATCAGATGTCAACAAGATGTTTGCAGACCTCATTGGCAAATTCATGGAAGTTTATTGGATGACATGTTGGTGAAAGACCTTAAAACTGTGGACCATATAAAGCACCTCGACACGGGTTTTCAGATATTAAGAAGATAGAATGAGGTTAAGTCCTCTCAAATATGCATTTGGTATTGCCGCTGGAAAGTTTCTAGGCTAGATGGCCAAATTGAGAGGTATAGAGGCTAACCCTAAAAAGATTAAAGTCTTGATGGATATGAGGTCCCCTGTCAATCAAAGGAAATGCAAAGTCTCATAAGTCGATTAACAGCCTTGAGCCAATTTGTTTTGAAGTCTACCGATAAATGCCTTCCATTCTTCAAAGTTCTTATGAGAGGACAAAGGTTCATGTGGAACAAGGAGTGTAAAGAGGTTTTTCAAGGGATGAAGAAGTATTTCGAATAGGCCTCCCTCCTTTTAGAGCCTAGTATGGGAGAACCGTTGCTATTGTATTTGGCAATTTCTATAGGGGTTGTAAGCTCTGTACTTATAAGGGATGAAGGTAACTTACAAATGCCCGTTTACTACATGAGCAAGGCCTTTTATACTCAAAAACTCGCTACACTGACATGGAAGATCTAGTCCTTTTCTTTCTCACCATTTTAAAAAGTTGAGGTCATATTTCTAGGCCTATAGTATACGAGTGTTGACCAATTTTCCATTCAAATAGGTGCTTCAGAAACCTGATCCTTCAATGAGACTAATAAAATAGGTTGTGGAACTAAGTGAATTTGATATTATCTACCAGGCAAAGGCTTCTCTCAAGGGGCAAGCACTTGCGAATTTCATTGCAAAGTTTGCCAACACTCCAGAAGTAAAGGTGGCACTGGAGCCAGTAGATCCTCCAAGGTCCTATTTGTTGACATTCCTCAAGGAAAATGGGTGTAGGGGCTAGAGTGGTATTAATCAGCCCAGAAGGTCACAAAGTTAATTGTGCAATAAGAATTGGATTCAAGTCCTCTAACAATGCAACTAAATGCGAAGAACTATTAGCCGACCTCGAGTTATCCAAGTAAATGACAATTTCATTGCAAGGGATAAAATTACGATAACATACCTCAAGCAGGTTATGGATATTCTCCATCTTTTGAAAAGTTTTGGTTAGCTTAAATCCCACATATTGAGAATGTCTATACTGATGCCTTATCAAAGTTGGCTAATAGCAAGCATTCAAAGCTGCTCAAGATGGTCCAAATTGAACACTTGTTCAAACCCTCTATCTTCGAAGGTGGAGAAGTAATGCAGATCAAGGGAACCCTTTCTAGAATGCAGCCAATTATAGCTTTTCTTAAAAATCAAGTCCTACCAGATAACAAAGAGGAGGCACACAATGCTACACATTTTGTGGTCCAGGGTGATGTGCTATGTAACATAGGATATTTATCATCTCTTCTTCAATGCACTGGTAAAAGAGTGTAACGTCCCAACCCATATGGATCAAAACGTTGCTAGGTTTACTGTACTTTAGCCGCAAAAAAAGTGAAATAATACCAAAAGAAACAATTTTTAAAAAAAAATTTGAACAAACTAGGTAGAGCAATCTTTTTTTTCTTTTTAAACAACATAATTCAATACTAAAAGAAACAAATTCTAAAAATGTCTTCCGAATGATTATCATGCATGTATATATTATTGACGTGAAATTCTAGGCAGAATTTTTAAAATAAATGTTGTTTTGCTTTCTATCTCAAGTTACCATTGTCAAAATAAATTCGTTTGCATATCTATCAAACCCGAAACATCATGAAATTTTAGTTTAAAGTAGAAAATCCTTATAATATGACATATCCAAAAATTGGCTTCTGTCGGCAACATATAAGGTATTGAAATATTTTTCAAAACCCTGCAGCAACTCGGGTTGGAAAGTAACCCAGCACAGTTTATTTTAAGTGACATAAAATTCTACAAATATTATATCGACGTGATTTTAAGTGTGTTTAGTAGCTAATCCATGAGACTATCAAATCCCACTAGTTTTGCTCAAATGTCCCAAGTAATGATTGAATTATAAATTCTTGAATTCAAGGATAGAAGCTGTAATTTTCAAAAACAGCAACACTCAAATTACTTAAAGTGACATAAAATTTTACCACATCGAAATGACACGATTCCTAGTTTATTCAGTAGCCAACGTATGAGGATATCAAACGCCACCAGTTTTGTTCTAAAATTCCAAGTAACAATTGAGTTGAGAATTTTTTAAGTCAAGGCAAAAGCTGGAAGTTTTAACAAATAGCAAAATTAAATCGCTAACTTTTTTTTCGTGATAAACGCGACTTGTAAGTTAATTTGTATAACACATCTACTTTTAAGAATAACTTATCTATTTAAATGTTCATAAAATAGTACCACATATAATGTTCATAGGAAATCCATTTAAAAAAAAAAAATGCAAGCGTTTCATACCTGATAACTGAATTAAACACACTAAATCACCTACTTCTCCATGGCATGTTGCATCTTCATCTACCATCATCCACGCCCCAAGCAAAACAAATCAATATGTGGGAAGGGAATTAACCCATGAGTTTGAAACTCAATCGATATCATTGGTGCATTTCGTTATCAAATTAGAAAATTCGAACTATAGATTCATACGTCGTACGTAAATGGAACTCCAAAAAATTCAATATCTATAGAATTATCATAACATGTAGAGCCGGAAAATGATCATTCAACTATAGTAGTGTCGAAGCACTGTACTTGGAGGTACCAATTCATTCATACTTTTAACAAAAAATCAAAATTTGAAAATGAAATAACACTTGATTTTCTTGAATATAAAGGAACAAAATTTGTAAAAAGTGTTTCTCCTTCACACTCTTGCTATTCCTTTAAACTTAACTTGATATAGAAGATATTTTTGAGAGAAAATAAGAGTAAATTCATATTTGAGGAGAGGTGTAGTGAAAAAATGACTTTCCTCTTCCTGTAACATCATTTTTTACTGAAAAACTAAATGGGGGAGTTATGTTAATACTTGTTAAATTGAGGATGTGTAACAAAAAGAGCACACTTTCAAAAAAACAATCTTAAAAGACCTTTTCACGATGGACAGTTCATAGATGGCTCAATCTATAGCCCACTCTTTTTGTTCGAGTTTGTAGTGGTCGACTGCAGCTGCATAAAATTCAAGTTAGCAAAAATGGCTAAGTAAGAAGAGAAAACAAGTAACAAAACACTTGTTAACAAGAACTCACTATACTTATGATATTGGGTCAACATAGTTATTTGTGGGACCTTATCACCCTCCATGGTCTGTCGATGACCCTCACTCAAAATCAAGATGATTCCAGTTCTTAAATGAGGTCGGAATAGCCAAGATAATGGATGAATGAGAGCCCTAGGGGTTCATGCAATCCCACCACTTAAAATCCTCATCTACACTAGAGGCTCGAGGCTGAAAAAGGCTTTGAAATACATAGAGAAGCATATCTTTGCCAGGAGTGACCTCCTTCCAAAGAAGAAAGACCCTTGCTAACTGGCTCCATGAGTTTGGTTATACTGCCTAAGTATATACCTAAAAAATGGGTACATAGACAACCTCGTCCCAGCACTGAGGATCACTTCACTAAGGCAACAGACTAGGGATGACAATGGGGCGGGTTCGAGGTGCCCCGCCCCGCCTTAGATGGGGCGGGGCGGGGCTGGGCGGGGCCCCATTTGCTACCCCGATTTATTTATTTTTAAATATAGAATTTCGAATTATGGTATTATCAAGAATAAAACACAAATTCAAAATTTTAAAATCCAAAGCAAATAAACGAATAATGCTCAAACTAACAACGATAATATTCAGAGTAAACACTAAAAAAAAAACTATGTCCAAATATAAACAATTGCAAATAGAATTACATTGTAACTAAAATTCATTTCTTTATCCAGAATTTGATATTTTTCCATCTTCATAACTTCATTCATCAACAGAGCTAGAGATTACCCAAGATGGATCCTGAAAAACAAAAGAAATATTATACTCAATACCATCATAATAACTATGATTAAAATTTACATTATCTGATAAATAAAATTACCTCATCATCAACATCCTCATCATGCATCTTGGAGCAACATCCAAAATATGCAGACGACGTAGAATTCGCTGTTAATAAAGTAAAATAATTATTAATAAGAGAATTGATAAAATGAACAATATGAAAAATAAATGTTTATATACATCTTACCGTGAATAGCGGCCCATAACCAATCTTGAGAACATTAAAGCCTCCAAAGTTTTGGGGTGAAGTCTATTTCGGTGTGGACTAACAAATCTACCACTAGTACTGAAGGCAGATTCAGACACCACTGTAGATACCGGGATGGCCAAAATATCTTTTGCAATTTGAGATAAAGTCGGATATTTGATTGCATTTACTTTCCACCATGTCAATATATCAAAATCATCTGACCGAGGCAATATAGGCTCATCCAAGAAAGTATCAAGCTCAGTTTTCAAATTGCTAGGAGCTCCAACATTGGAAACAAATCTATAAAAACCCGCCATGCGGTCTGAATTATCATTTGCACTTGACGTCTCGGTTTGACAAG
This sequence comes from Osmanthus fragrans, assembly GCA_019395295.1. NCBI lineage: Eukaryota > Viridiplantae > Streptophyta > Magnoliopsida > Lamiales > Oleaceae > Osmanthus > Osmanthus fragrans. Next base: position 20,733,378 of record CM033346.1, read on the forward strand.
AAAAAATAGAAGACGAGCTACATGCCCACTTGAATCATTCTTTTTTTGATAATCGTGCACCAACTTGCCACAAACTTGATAAATTTTTTCAATCTCACTAGCAGCGTTGTGATTAAAAATATGAGGATAATAACACTTAACTAACATCATCTTATACCTTGGATCCAACACTGCTGCTAAACCAAAATTCCATGAATATCACTCCAATACTTGTTAAACTTTTCTATCATACTGGTCGCCATATTTGAACTTCCACATAAGGAGATTCAAGCCACTCGTACAACGACAACTTGATATCACAAATATTTGCAAAAAAGAGATTAGCAGTTGGATACTTTGTTCCTGAAAACAATTCAGTAACCTCAAAAAAAAACCTTTAACTTCTCATATATTTCTTTTGCCAAATCCCAATCACCATCACTAGGCAAACATTTATACTGTGACTCTCTCTGTTTCAAACGAGGAAAAACATCCTTGTAAATCAAAGCAGTATGAAGCATCAAGTATGTAGAATTCCACCTTGTTTTACAATCAAGCACCAATTTTTTCTCACAGTCAATTTTCAATTGACGTGCAAATAGCTCAAATTTTTCAGATCTCTTTGGCGTGGCTGTCCAATAAGCAACACTATCACGGATTTTCTCAACACTACCACCAATAATCTCCAACCCATCCTTGACAATAAGATTTAATATATGTGCACAACACCTCATATGGAAATATTCACTATTCAATACAAGAGAACGAGTACAAAGCTGATTTAGCACAATATTGATCATAGCATCATTTGTGGTGCAATTATCTACGGTCAAAGTTAGTAACTTACGATCAATATTCCAGTCTAGTAAGCTGCACAATAGAGTTTCTGAAAGCACATCAGCGGTGTGTGGGCACGACACATATATAAACCTGAGTTCATTCAAGAACAAATTAAATCAACATTAACAATATAATTTTGGTAAAATATGAAAACAAGTTAACGGAATTTTTTACTATACCTCATGATTCGACTTTGCAGTTTCCAAGCATCATCTATGAAATGAGCAGTGATAACCATGAATCCTTTCTTTTGATTAGAAGAGGTCCACATGTCAGTAGTGATCGAAATTCGACTCTCAATCTTCTCAAGTGCAATCATATTTTTCATTTTCTCGTATTCATAGATTTTCAAAATGTCGCAGGTCGTGCAAGACTCTCGAAATCCAATGTGATCAACCATAGACAAAGAATACTCATGCAAAATTACCATTTTTGTGAGACTATACGTACACTTATCTGAATCGAAAGAGTAAGTACCCATTGTGACCTTCCCACTCATGGCATCCTTTTTGAAATTTAATGTTGCTTGACGAGTATTATCTCTATGACGGAATACACATCTCTTCAAATGATCATGTAAATGCTTTGTGCCATTTTTTGTTTCGCCCCCTAACTGTTTCTTGCAATGATTACATATGACCTTCCATTTGTCACCAATTTTTTGTCTTTTGTAGTGCTCCCAAACAGCTGAAGCCAATTTTCTCTTTCCAAAAGATAGTTTTTCAATATCACGCTCCTCGTCACTTAGGTTTATTGGACTTCTATCCGCAGTTGGTAACGGTTCAGTTGGATCTTCTTGCGGGACATTGCTCACCGGTATATTGGTCGTGCTATCTTCCTTCCGTAGTGGTCCTAATCCAATACTTTTAGGACTACTTGGGCCAGACATCTGTGCAAATAACAAATGACATTAACGGAAACAACTGTGTACATAAAAGTTGTAAAATGTAACCACTTTCAACGAAAATCTAACAAACTTAACAAAAACATAAATAAAAATTGAAACATGGGCAATTTCACCACCCCTTCAACTAGAGTGGACAACTGGACATTCCACTCATTCACTTTACAAACTTTTTTACTGTGGTTTCTTGCTGCCTTATTTATCTAAAGAAGACTCACTAAATACAATAAAACCAAACATGCTTAGTCATATGTTTGTCTCTCCAATTAAGCACGACAACCCTTTTTTTTCTTTCCTCTATGCGTGTAATGCATTTATATATATATATATATATATATATATATATAATTCAGCCACCACCCACTTGTATTTTATTCCCAAAGTTGCTGCCCTATGTTTTTGTAATTCCTGTGTTTCCTCTATGCGTGTAATGCATGTATGTATGTGTGTGTGTGTGTATATATATATATAATTTAGCCACCACCTAAAGAAATTTAAGCAAATAGTAAACCACAGTTCCAATGAAAAAAAAAATGAAACGCGCATACAGACACCTAACAAGTTGTATTTTATTCCCAAAGTTGCTGCCCTATGTTTTTGTAATTCCTGTGTTTCCTCTATACGTGTAATACTAGTGCACACACACACACACACACACACACACACACACACACACATATATATATATATATATATATATATATATATATATATATATATATAATCTAGCCACTCGCCATCAGAACATACCAGATTGACAGATTCTGAGATTGATTTGTGTGGAGACTGTGAGCTACGGGTGAGAACTGAGACGGCCGTGAGTGATTGTGAGAGAATGAGAGTTATTCCAGTTGAAACCTTGAAGTTGAAATGTTGATTTGCATTTCACTTCTTTTAGGTTTAAACTTTAGACGTTTAGACTTCTTGGGCAGACAGGCTATTGCTACTTGCTTGTTGGGCGGCTTGGGCCTGACTTATCCTCTTCTTTTTTCTTTTTTTAATTTCTCTCTATTCTCACGGGGCGGGTTTGGGGCGGGGAAGCCCCTCCCCGCCCCGCCACGTCCCGTCCCGTCCCGTAACCCGAGTCGGGGCACAAACTTACGCCCCACTCCGCCCCACCAACCCGTTGGGACGGGTTTTTTTGCCCCATTCGGGGCGGGACGGGACGGGACGGGGCGGATTTTTTTGCCATCCCTACAACACACCCCTTCCTGGGGAAATAGCTCCCTCGTCTAGAACGAACATCGCAACCTTGTCAAAAATCCTATAACGCTCCTTAAATATTTTAGTTCACTATCCTCAATGCAGGTCAATCATAAAGAATCCTCGTACCTAATTTTGTAATCTATTAGGCTTTCCTATATCATCTAAGTACTATGGGGACTCTCATCACCTTCATAATCCTCTCAGTAGGAATTACAGGAGGAAAACCAGTCTCGGTGCATATTATCGCCTTGTCAACCCTCCTATAAGAAACCGTTTAGATGTTGGTTTTGAAGAAGGGGCTATCTAATGATTTTTTATGACAAAAACTAAAGAAAAATTATCTATGACTTACATAGGTATCAAACAGATCAAATAATGAAGTTTGATTTGTCGCCAAAAAAAGTTCAAAGTTGTTGGAGAAATGCAAAGAATTTATGTTTCTTGAAGGGTTTTTTATTTTTTGCAAAGTGTAAAAAGATATAACAAATGGCTAATGCATCCTTTTATAAGCAATCAAAACCTCAACCGTCAAATGTGCATTACTCAATCTGAGATGTACACATGTGCCCTTCATCTGAACCATTAAACCTAAAGGGCACTTGTTTAAATTTTAATGGATGACCCAGATTAAATTGTACCCATCATGCGCACGTGAATCATCTACGGTTGCAATAGACTATTATCATTATGCATTTAATGCACACGTATGGAACTGTTTCGCTGTCGTATCTTGGAATGAGGAAAAGTCTTCAACTTATTGCAGAACGTGTTCCATCAATGTCTCTGATAAGTGTGGTTTTTCGCACTTATTTGGGCCGTTAAATTTAGATATTTGTGAGTTTTCATTAACATTTTGCTACCTAATATAGTTTTATTCTATTTTGTAGGTATTTCAATGCTAAATCCCAATTTGGAGAAGAAAATGGAAGAAGAAATGAAGAAAAGATCATAAGTGCAAAAAGATGACCTGGGTTTCGATTTAAAAAGAAATTTTTTTTTACTGTAGCAGCGCCGTGGCGCCATGGCTTCAGGCGCTACAGTGCGCCTGCAGCAGAAAAAGTGGTGTCGCAGCACCACTGTAACAGCGCGGCAGCGCCACGCACGGGATTAGGGCCTGTTTGGTTTACTTAAATTGTTTGGGACCTTTTTTGTAATTAAAAATCAAGATTTTGGGTCATTTATTAGGGTTTTCCGAGCCACTTTCTCTCATTATTCACTCTCCATTCTTCACTCTCAAGAACCTTAAGTTGGGAGAAAATCCCCTTTCTTATTTCTTTCTTTTTCTTTTGATTTCTTTGGAATTTTTGGGCAAACTTGGAGCACATTAATGATGGGATAGCTTGGAGAAGAAGACCCATTGGCATTGAGCAACCATTTCTCTTCATCAATAAGTTTATCTTTCTAGATGATTGGGTTGTTTCGATATTTACTAATTTGGGATTTTTAGTCCGTAATTGCTAATTTGACCAAACCCTAGTAGCATCTATATTTTAATGGATTATGAGGAATTTTCTATTAAATGTAGGTGGATTATCACTTAAGTTAACAAACCGAGCTTGTGTGTTTGTGCTTAATTCAATTCGACTCTCTTGTATGAATGCTTTCGTTAAATTTAATCTAACGATCTTATCCTAGGTTGTTTAATGATTAGGGTTGGGCAAAGAGCTTATTTTATTCAACTAAAATCTAAGAAAACTTTGAGGTAATCGAGCTTGTGATTATTCTCGAATTATTGTTAATCATTTGAACGAAAATCTTTTGTAAAATTGGATTGGAAAATCATTCTCGCGGTAAAGAATTATCTCCAGATCACACTCTCTTTAGTTGATTATTCGCCTTCGTTTTCTAATTTAATTTCGTTTCAAGTATTGGATCTTTCACATTTTTAACATATCGCCTCTTTAGTTAAATGAATCAAACCCCTCTCCCCCCTCCCCCCATTTAAGTGCTTTTATTTTCTTCCGTGCAATTAACGTAATTGAAACAATCTTCTGCAGGAAATGACCCTTACTTGCATTTTACTACTTGAACGACAAATTTCACAAAAGTAAGGAATTATTTTTGACCCCCTTTTGGGCATGTCAGTCTCTTCATAGCTCTACTACACATCTGCCAAAAGGAGCATACACAGGCTTTGACTCCATCAACATACTCGCCCTTTTAGCAAAGGCATCACCTTAACAATTTTTAGTTGACTCCATCAACAGGTTCATCCTCTTAGCAAGGACATCCGCCTTAGCAAATTTTAGCCTCGTCACATGCTCACTATCTTAACAAGGGCATCACCTTAACAATTTTCAGCCTTATCGCAAGCTCCAACTCCATCAACAGACTTGCCCTCTTAGCAAGGGATGGTCTTAAAGATTTTCAGCCTTGTCACAGGCTTCGACTCTACTAACAGGCTCGTTCTCTTAGCAAGTACATTACCTTAATGATTTTTAGCCTTGTCACATGCTACAACTCCATCTACAAGCTCGCTATCTTAGCAAGGCATCGCCTTGACAATTTTTAGCTTTATCACAGACTTCAACTCCATCAACAAGCTCGTCATCTTAGCAAGGGCATCGCCTCAATGAATTTTAGTCTTATCACAGGCTTCAGCTTCATCAACAAGTTCACTGTCTTATGAAGGGTATCGTTTTAATGACTTTCAGCCTTATCACGAGCTTCGACTCTATCAACAAGTTACCCTTCTAGCAAGGGCATCGCCTTAACGATTTTCAGCTTTTTCACAGGCTTTGACTTCATCAATAGGCTCGTCCTCTTAGTAAAAGCATTGCCTTAATAATTTTTAGCCTTATCATAGGCTTCAACTACATCAACGGGCTCGTCCTCTTAGTAAGGACATCACCTTATTGATTTTCAGCCTTATCACAGGCTTTGACTCTGTCAACGGGCTCGTCCTCTTAGAAACGACATCGCTTTAATGATTTTCAGCCTTATCAAAGGCTTCATCTACATCAAAATGCTCACCCTTTTAGCAAAGGCATTGCCTTAAGCATTTTCAGCCTTATCACAGTCTTCAACTCCGTCAACAAGTTCGCCTTTTAGCAAGGACATCACCTTTAACCAGGATCGCAAAGTGTCATGACTTCCTACTCAACAACAAGTAGTTATCATGACTTCCTACGCAATAGCAGCTAGATTTCAAATTAAAAGTCTACTCATTATATGAATATCCATACATGGATTTTAGGATAGATATACTATGCTATTTTTTCGTAAAATGCAACACACTCCAAATAGAATAAAGAACAACTCAACAACAACTAGATCTCAACTTAAAAGTCCACGCGTTATATGAAAAATCATACACAAACTTCGAAGAATAATGCTATGCTTCGTCTGGCGAGAGTCTACAAATTCCTACGTGGTAGTTACACGGTAGGCGAACCTTAGACCCGTACTCTACGTTATTCTTACTAGGAGACAATTTGGTTGTACCTTTCATAAAGAGGCCAAACCCATTTATTGGAACCGACTCCATGTTAAGAACCAAACCCTCGCTATAAGGCGAGGCTAGAAGGGGCTTAGCAGAAGATATTTTACTCAATCATTAGTAAGTGATTGATGTGACAATTCATTGTTGTCGTCGTGCTATAAAGCTAATCAGGTCATGTCTAAGTCTTGTATCAACGTTTGGTCAACAAAATATATTAGCATTAAATGCTTATGATTGATTGATGCATTAGACAAGAGGCCTGAACCGTATGGATGAAGCCACATATACTACCATCCACGATCAGTATCCATCATCTTCTGCTATAAAAGATCACTTAATAATTTATATCCAACAATTCTGATCTCTCTTCCTCGTATATTATCATACCATGAATTGTATGTAGCAATCTCACTACTCATTTGAATGGAGTTAAATATAAATATGGCCCATGAAGGTACAATAAAATTTTATGCTTGTCCTTATGATATTTTGTTCCTAAACTGGCCACTAAAGTTTCAGACTAGTTTCAATGTAGTCACTTTTTCCCTTACATACACTATGAACGTCACTATGCGCTAAACAGGAGTCAAAACCATTGCTACACGAGTCTTAATCACGGTAAAAAATTAAACGACAAAATCCTGGCATGGCAATTGAGCAGATTATAAATGCTGACCACAAAATTATAATCAACAAGTTTCTCTCACCTAGTTAGAATTTTTTCCTCCTAGACTCTCTTATCTATTGCTCAAACAGGGGTAAGAGGGGAAATTGACTATTTGAGAGTGAAATATTTGAATTTGCATGCTTTTCTTCTCTGGTGCTGGGATATTTATAGATTTTCTTCAAAATTTTAGAGGCAATTGAGTCTTTATTATCTACTAACAGGTGGCGGTATTTAATGATGGATTTATAACTATTTTCTGTTAAACATTTACATATTTTTCATCGACTTATGTGTCATATATCCATTGGCTTAGAAGTTATGATTTAAACACTTGCGCAAGTGCTCTTTAATAACGATTTTCATCAACTCGAAATTTTAAGGAGGATGGTTCACCCTTCTTTCCTACAAGCTTTCTACGTTTAGCTTTTACTATCCTCGTGGGTATTCAGACTTCACCTAGAAGGTTTGTGAGCTCACAGGTTCATTCCTTTATATATTATTTATTCAACAAATAGTCCTCAAAATCTAATTTTAACTATTCATATTAAATTTAGGACATGTTATTTTTATTTGTTCAGGTGCCCGAGTATTTAATGGTCATGATTGCCTAAAATTGCTGATACTTAAAACGGCTACAAATATTACTGACATAATCCAACAAATAAAGTTTCCCATCAGAACCTATAAATATGTCATTCTCTCTGTAGTTATAGATCCCTTGTTTCTTCTTCGTTGATCTTTTTTGTTGTGCTTCCTATCCATCCTCTGGAAACTCTCTCCTGTCTTTTTCCAATATTTGTTGAAAAAATCTTCTTTAGGTACGTGATCTGCCATCTTCTTGCTTTCGTGCCTAAGTTTTTTATCTTTCAACGTTTTGAAGCTTTATTTATAATGACTTCTCAAAGTGATTCCCCAAATATTTCATATGATTCTGGGAGTGAGAGTTCTAGGCTTAGGGATGACTCTTTCAGTATCTATTCTTCTTCTATTGAAGTGTTGTATATTAAGATATTAGTTCATTCTATAGTTACTCAATCTGGCTCCTGTATTAACCAGAACTTCTTAAAAAAATTGGTAGTTCCCAACTTAGTGTTGATGTACGTGATAATTAATGCGAACCTTTAAATGAACCAGATGGCATTAGTGATAGTAATAGAAAGGTATCTGAAGCCTCCCTAACGGATGGGCTCACATGGTTTGGTCTTTCCCATTGTGGAGCTCCGCTGGTCTAGAGGGAAAGCTATCTTTGGATGTATTCCGATCTATTTACCATTCCGTGAAGGTAGGATAATAAGGCGAATTCCCCCATAAGGGTATTACTATCTTTCCCCTCGTTTCCCCAAATCATGTCCGAAATTTATAATTACCCCTAACTCGGTACTTAATTGGAAAGAATATTTTTTCTATACTCAAGGCAATTGGGGGTTTCAACCCAATGATCCCAACCCTTCGATTATTATACCTCGATATAATGGCGAATATAGTAAGTGTTGATCCTTTGCTAGTTCTTTGCTTTCATTTTTTATGTTGTCTTGTTTCACTGTATGGTTGCAAGTAAACAACCAGGTCATCTTCACGATCCGGCTCTTACTGATCTTCGTGCTTTAATTGCTCCCATTCTTAGCTTAAGTCCTGAGATTTGTAAAGCTGAGAAATTGTTTCACATTTCCAACTCAAACTTTTACAACGCTAATATATAGTATACCATGGTTATGCATCTGATGCTTTATTATCTTTATACTTGTAGCTTTTATCTTTTGAGTTGTTTACTGATTGTTCTCTTTTGCTATCTAGATTGACTTTAAAGTAAATCTCTCTGTGGCCCCAAATGCAAGAAGGACTTTAACACCTTGTCCGCCTAGGGATTCAGCTTTCGAAGTATCTAGGAGGCTAGAAATGTCCCTTTGTGGGTGGCTGAAGGCACGACTAAATGACCTTTGCCCTCACAGAACCTAGGGATCGATGTCTCATGTTGCTGCTACCTCTGCTCGAGGATTTTTGTCCTTCGAGACCATGCCTCGTTCTTCTATGACTCGTGTTAGGAAACATTTCAAAGGGAAGAGAAAAATGCCAAGTGGGTCCAAGCAAATTTCAGATCCTAAATGTCTTATTCTCCTAGGGAATTTACACCAGATTCCAAGTCTTTATTCAACCCTCGCCTAAATGAAGAGTTAGATTCGAAGGTTCTATCGGTGCTTCCTCCTTTTATTTCTCGGACTACGAGATCTGCCTTTACTTATTTTTAATCAATTTTGGGATAGATTAGTACACAAGATTACCCTCAACAAATGATTAATGCCCATTTAATACGAGCTGTAGTATTACACCATGACTAGCAAGCGGAATATGAGGTTACGAGCCATAGTATTACACCATGACCAACAAGCAGAATATGAGATTTGCATTTTGTGGGCTTGTAACTTGGACAAAAAAGGTTAAATCCTTGGAGAAGAGGTCTGATGCCCTTCAGAGAAAGCTGAGAGAGCCTATGTATAAGGAGACGAACAAAAGTGCTAAGACGTATGTTAACAAGAAGGCTATTTTGTTGGTCGATATTAGACGGTCTCTAGGGATTTGGAACAAGCTAAATCTTTTCCTATAAATATGTATATTCGTAAAGGATGTAATGAGAGAGGAAACGAGAGGAAGTTTTGAGGCTCAAATATACAAATTTTACATAATTAAAGAGCCAATTGGAAGGGAATTGAGATATTTATTCAAGCTTTGAAGAAACTATTATTGCAAGACATTTATCTACATCTTCAACACAATTATTGCTTGGGATTATTAAAGAAGAAAAGACATCAAGGGAAAATTGAAGAATTGTTGAAGAAATTCATGATTCAAGAGTTTTTCCATCTTTTTTCCCAAATTCTCATTTTCGGGTGATGTTGTATATAATTAATTAGTGTTCTTGTAATCTTATGGATTTATTGATTAATCAATTAATCATAAACACTTCCTACCACTTAGTTAGGTTAGATAGTTAGTGACGAAGATAATGGAATGCAAGCTAGCAAAGATCCATTGCATATTGAAGATGGACTAATAACAAGATCAAGAGCAAAGAAGATCAAGGAAGACAAACAAGAACTTGTCCAAGCTACATGGGCCAAGAGTTCAAGTACAATGAGCAATACTAAAAGTTTCAAGATGGCATGAAAGAAAAACCAACCTTAGTGCACTTACTTTAAGCTGAGTTAGAATAAGCGGGGCCTGGTGTGTAGCAAAACAGCAGTGTGTGCAAGTAGGCAAAATAGTTCACATGCGAACGAAGGCAAAATTTCAACCCGTATTGAACAGCGCACGTGAGAGAGTAAACCGTGCGCACCAGCAATATAAAATTCTGAAAGCGGTTTAATTATTCCTTTTTCTTTTAAAACTCCATTTGTTTGATGTTTTCTTTATGTTTTACAAGTTATTTAGGGTTTATATATTATTGTCTTTATATATAGCATCATTCTTTCATTGTAACTAAATTAATTTTTGAGAGATTAAATCAAAGTAGGGTTGTTTTCTTCTTGTTCTTCACTGCACTCAATTTCGAGCTTATTAAAGATTTCATCTTCGTGGCATTCAACAACTTCGTATCAAGGTTCATAATTATTGTGATTAAGGGTCAAGTTTCTTTATAACTTTGGTTCTTTGATTCAATAAAATATTATGTCAAGCTTCAAATTGGGATTTTAGCTTTCTTAGGGCCGTGATTCAATCTTGTGTAAGTTTAGGAGCTACTATTGATACGTTTTCACATCAGTTGGTATCAGAGTTTGGCTCTAAAATCAAGATTATGTCTTTATCTTTCCTCATTTTTATCTTTCCATATTCCTTTTCTAATTCACATTTTCTTCGTTGAGTCTACAACTTCTTCATCGAGTCACCATCATTTTCTTGAGTCTTGTACATCAACACAAATATCAAAAACATTTAAGAATTGTTTTGTGCAATAAACTTAGTGCACCAATTCAAAAAAAAAATTTTATCTTTCTTGTCTTTGTTTTTTTTTTTTTAGCATATTTAGTGTAAAAATGAAAATTCTAGGGAAAAAATTAGCAAAAAGAAAAAGAAATTTTGAAGTCAAATAGAGGCTTATTCGATTTCAAAAAACACTTTCTTGAAAAATCTTGACGCTCAATTTCTTTCAAGAAATCAGTTCAATACCTAAATCATCCATTGGTATCAATATTGTTGTAGAAAAGTCATAAATCAATTTCAAGAAAACACATTCTTGAAATTATTGGTTGTGTTTTCATTCAAATCTTTCGTTCCTTCATTTCTTGAGTCCTTTTTCACAAGTCATTATTCTTCTTAAATTTCTTGTTCTTGCGAGTTTGAACCTCGCAAGGACGAAAAAAATTTATTGAGATCAATTAGTTTCTTAGAGAACTTTAAAGAAAGCAATTAGAGGAAAATGCAAGAGTGATGAAATTATTATAAGGAAAATGTCAAAATTGAGTGAAACATGAGTGCAAACAAGTGAGGCATACAAATTCTCATTATTATGTAATCTCATAATGAAGCAATCAAGCCTTCATGATGGAAGCAATCAGGCATTCATGACGAGGTCCATACAACAACAATTTGAGCGAATGAATGTGGTATTTGGAGAAATTAGAGATATAATGGATCAACACGATACGATGATAGCTAACAAAGTGGGAAAACCTAGAGGAGTTCCTAATGTTAGGAGGCAAGGTAGGCATGATCCTAGAGTTGAATTTGATAATGAGAATGAAGTATAGTGCTAATGAGTATGATCAGATATCGGATGCCGAAGTGGGTAGGATGAGGAATAAAGAAGATATGCGTCAAAGGAGACCTAGAGGAGATCTTAAAGACTTTGGTGAAGATATGGTTGATCGGAATTCGGGTAGCAGTAAAATAAAAATTTCTTCATTCCAGGGTAGAAACGAAATAACGAATTACAATCAAGATAAATTAATTCACATTTTAAAATAATCCAATCATTCAATCAACAAATAATAAATTATTCTTAGACATCGTTCAACTGGAACATGCAATTAAGATTCAGAAATAACAATCACTTGAATGATCTAGATTGCTCTAATACCAGCTGTCGGAATGCAAAGGCAAAATTATCCAGAAATTAAAAAAAAAAAATAATTCAATAAACAAGATCGACTAGATATTGTCTAGATGTTCATGTGTATATTATATCAATAGTAAATAATTCAATTTTTTACCTAAATTCGATATTTCTTGAATAAATTCTGAATCACGAAGTCTTTTGGATCGCGAGCTTTCAGCTTTTTAATTTCAAGAACTTGTTGCGTCAAACCTCTCAGTCTTCTATGTTATTCTTCAAAGTCAAGACTACACCGGTAAGTGGGCACATTCTTTTAGTTAGATCAAAAAACTAATTCTTGAACTGGACAATTGAATAAAACAAGAAAATAATTATTTTCTCTCTCTCTCTCTCTCTCTCTCTCTCTCTAAATTTGAACACTATGAAATTATGTATTATGATTGCTGTTCATTTCCATAGGATGTCTATGTTCCATCTAATCTCTATTTATAAAGATAGAATAATTTCAATCCTTATGCAATAATAATTTCACATTCAAATAGGAGTTTTAATTAAATTAAAATCCAAGTAGGAGTTTTAATTAAAGTCCAAATCCAATTAGTTTACATTTAATTACATGTGTAGTCCTAGAACTTCAATTAAAATTAAAATTATAATTAAATTTACAACTTTCATAGCAATTACAACTAAATACAAAACTTTTTTTTGTAATTACAACTAATTCCAAAACTATTATAATTACCGTAATTAAGTCACAATACTTTATAGATCTACCAAAGTATCCTGGTCGAAAATATATTATCCAAGCTCCAATAATTAGACCTTGTCTAGTCGATCTTAGACCACCCAATCTAATTATTAGTCTTTATTCTTTCCACTAAAGGCAAAACACTGAACTCTTGGAATATATAATATTACAATAAATCTCTAATGCTTTCATTTGACCTATCGTATATGTATTTTATCCTCGTCCAAGATTCTATAATTAGGTATAAGCATAAATAATCATTTTACCCTTCTAATTATTCTCATTAATTTAAATATCATTTTCTTCAATGATCTTGCGAACTAATCACATATGTCAAATTGCTCAACGCTGAGCTCATATTTTAACCATTCAATAAAAAATATTTAAGCATCTACTCTACACATTTTTCTAGGTAAAGATTCTCTACATGAATTCATGTTCTCTATTTCACTCATTCTCAAGCTCTCAACTCATCGAGATATTTGACCAATCAAATTGATATGACCTATTGATGAATAAAAAAATCATTAAAATCACGAAAAGATATACATAATATTGTCAAGGGATTTAGATGAAGTACACAACAGTCAAGTGAAATTTAATTATCCGCATGGTCATGCTATATAATTAAACTCAACACATGATCCGTTCAATATACTCCAAGTAAACTTGTGTCATTTTGAACTATTTCTGTGATAAGAACAAACCATAAACCTGAGTAGTGAATCGATCAACACTACAACCTTCAGGTAAAGGAATTTTTATCTAAGGTTTTCGATGCTTGGGTTCAAGGCACATTGCTTTTCAATACCCAAAAAATGGGCAATGATCTTGAGTGATAATGGAAAACTAGAGAGTGATAGTGATAGTGATAAGATGCCCGAATCGAAGGATGTTAGTGAGGATGATGGAGTAGAGTACTGATAATAGTATATTTATTACATTTTTCATCCATTAATATCTGCATTTCTAAGATTATTTGACGCCTAAATGAACTAAGTACTTCTATATCTTGGTTTAGGTTGAAAATGGATGAAAACGGAGGAAAGCAGAATAAAGGAGCGAAAAAGGACTAAAGTGGAGGAAAGTGAAAGTTCGGGGACTAAAGTGCAAATACTCTACACTTGTTTCTAACCTTATGACGAAGATTCGAGAGTGTCAGAGGTCAATTGGATGAGGAAGGAGTCAAAGGGTTGAAATAAAGTCAAGACTTTATCACATATCAACATTCAAGCTGAAAGGTTTTGCATCGGTTTTTAGCCTCATCTCGAGACCAGTTTTTGACAAGTAAAATCATCGAATTCGAAGATGATATCTGAATTAAAGTTGTATCCATTTGAGCTATCTTTCCAACGCAACTTGAATCACCTCAATCTAACATCGAGAAAGAAAGATATTGTCAAAATACTGAAAGCTATCCGATGGAAAATTTGTAAAATCATGCGACTGCATGGTTATAAATACATGCGATCGCATGGTTATTACTGAGAACTCAAAAGCTGAATTACATGAAACCTATGGAAACAACTCCCAATACGTCTTCTTAACCCTAAACTCGTCCAGAACGCCTACCATTCATCTCCTATCATTTTTCTATCAATTTTCTCTCAAGAACTCCATGGAAAGCTAAACTAATTGGTAAAGCAGGGAAGGATCTTGGTTGGTTTTGGTGATTTTCATGCCTTTTCGCGCATGTAATTTGGTATTTCATCATTAAACAATTCTAAAGTTTGGATTTCTCATTTTGATAAAGTTGTCTTGAAAGTGATTTAACTTTTATTGGATTTGTTATGGATTCAATCATGTTTTGTCTATCAATTAGTCTAAATAATTGTTGACTCTCAATTTCAAGCATTATAGTGTGATTGGTTTAACATTTATTAGGTTTCTCATAAATTCAATCATGTTTTGTCTATCATGGAATTAAACTTTTCGTTGAATTTCAATTTCAATTATCTATTGGTGTGATTCTCTACTATTTTATGCTTGATGTATAAGATTGATTTTGAATCCAATTTCAATAGATTAAAGTGAGTATATATCGTAGGAAATCCATATCTTAGAATTACTATAGAATTTCATTGGACCTTAATGTGACATTCTCCAATTAAAGTTTGATGACAAAAATCTTTAATTGAGTATATGAGTGCGTAATTGACATTGATTGATCCGAACCAATCGAGGAAATTCCGGCGCTTCACTATTTCACACATTGGTTCAAATTTCATCAATTTTATACATTGATATCAAAATCGTGTTGACTAAAAACTTTTTTCCTAAATCACGAAAACCCCAGGTTTTGATCCTTCGAATAATTTTTCGTCTCCCCGTGGATACGACACCCCAAAGCTGTGATACAACTACCGCGTTATTCTTTGGGCGTAATCAAATTTTGGCTCCATTGTCGGGGTGACGGTATAAAATACACAATGATCGACCGAAAATGGTAATATCGTTCCTTTCTTTTTGTTTTTAGTTAGTTTAATTTTTATTATTGTATTTTTCATATTTTCACGCACTTTGTTTATCTTTCTTTCTGTTTGTGAGTAGGGATCGAGACGAGCAAGGAAGCTCTACCGAAAAACTTCTACTAGTGTTTGAATCTTTTCTTGGTTCTCTTTTTGATACTGAATCTATTGGCACACATAACACAATGACTGACAGTGAGCACGAAGGGGCATCAACTAGGACTTTGCACGATTATCCCCACCCTACATGCACATCTACACCGTCATGCATTATATTTCCACCCAATATGGCGTATGGACCTTAAACCAGGAATAATCTAACTTCTTCCCACCCATGGTCTTGAAAATGAAAACACATGCGTGCATATTAGAGAATTGGAAGAGGTGGTTGCAACTTTTCACAACCAACGTGGTACAATGGATGCAGTCAGGCTAAAAATTTTCCCATTTTCACTCAAATAACGAGCTAAAAGTTGGCTATATTCATTGCGACCACGTTCGATTGGGACTTGGGCTGAAATGACTCAAGCATTCTTTAGCAAGTACTTTCCCCATCATAAAACAACTGCGTTAAAAAAGTAAATTTCCACTTTTACTCAAAAAGAAAGTAAAACTCTATATCAAGCATGGGAAAGGTACAAAGAATTGCAAGTCTTATGTCCCCACCATGGTTATGAAAGTTGGCACGTGGCGAGTTATTTTTATGAGAGATTGTTACCTAGGGAACGTCAATTTGTTTAGATGATGTGCAATGGTGAATTTTTGCAAAAAGATCCGGATGAGGCTATAGACTACTTAGATGACTTAGATGAGAGAGCCCATACCTAGACTGGACTTAGTGCCACTGAGAGTACTAATAGGTGAAACCCGAATAGCACAGGAATTTACTTGCTTAGGGAAGAAGACAACCTTAGAACTAAGGTAGAAACCCTCACTAGAGAACTAGAAGCCCTACGTGCTAAGGATCCAAAAATCACTCGGCCTGTTTCCCGTGCTGAGACCTTAGAACCTTATTTTGTATGTGGAGGAAATGACCACCCTACACAAGAGTGCGCTACTTATGCTGAGATGAGGGGACTTTACGAGGCACACTGTAATGCTTTAGGCGTATATTAAGAGCCCTATGCCCCCTACTCCGGACCTATAACTTATGGTGGCGAAATCACCCTAATTTTAGTTGAAAATCTGAAAACTGCTACCTACCCAATCCAATACAGTTTACACTGCACCCTCACATCAACCCACGTCGTCTAGGAACTCCTTAGAAGACACTCTACATGCATTCATTGAGGCACAAAGTAAAACAAACCAAAAGTTTAAGACTATGATTACCCAAATTGTTGAGGAAAGCAAAAAAATAAAAAGTCATGTCTAAACTGACCAATGCCTTAACTGTAGTAGAACGTGGAAAATTTCCTACTCAAGCGCAACCAAATCCAAAAGGCCAGCACATGGCACAAGCTTCAGGACCACAAGAGACCAATTTTGCGAAATGAATGTCATAACTACTCGTTCAAGGAAAGTCTTAAAATTAACTCTCAAACCTAGGGAAACTGAAAAAGAGTCTAGTGAATCGAATGAGAATAACCCTAGTGAGGAGGTAGTGGCACATCCAGTGAGAGTACCTTTCCCTCAAGCTCTAAAGTCCACCTGAAAATCTGCTAGCCATCATAGCGAGATCCTAGAGCACCTAAAGCAAGTAAAAATCAATCTGCCTTTCTTGCATGTGATTTCACAGGTTCCTACTTATGCTAAAATCCTTAAGAATTTATGCACTGTCAAAAGAAAACATCATGTCAAGAAAACCACTTTCTTAACTGAGCAGGTGAGTGTCGTGATCGAGCAAAGGACCCCACCAAAGTATAAGGATCCTGGTTGTCCTACTGTCTCTTGCGTCATCGGGAACCATGAGATTGGACAACCCCTTCTTGATCTAGGGGCTAGTGTCAATCTCATGTCTTATGTAATTTACTCGCAGCTAGGGTTAGGTGAGATGAAGCCTACCTCTGTTGTCCTACAATTAGCTTATAGGTCTACTATTAAACCTAAGGGAGTAATTGAAGATGTCTTAGTTCAAATTGATAAATTTTACTACCCCGTTGATTTTTTGGTCATGGATGTAAAAGCTAATATGAGTGTTGCTTCTAAAATTCCTATCATTCTTGGTAGACCATTCCTTGCTACTGCTAATGCTTTGATTAATTGTAGAAATGGTCTCATGAAATTATCCTTTGGGAATATGACTCTGAAAGTCAACATTTTTCATATCACCAGGCAACCAGAGGAAGATGATGAGTGTCAACAAACTCACATGATTGATACACTCACACAGGAGGTAGCCGATAATATGTTCCTTGGACCAGCATAGGAATTTTCAAAACCAGATGGTTTGGACATCGTGGAGAGAACAGATCACGAGACAGGTTCTTAAACATCACTAGTTTCTAACAAGAGGACTTTACCTTCTATGTTGCAGGCCCCCACTACAAATTTCGAGCCCTCTTCTAGTGACCCCACACATGTATTAGATGGAGGCAGAGGAGCCACACCGACGGTTATGTCCAATGAGTTTAGTGCACTGTAAGGAAACTTGGGATCGCCCTGGCTATATGCGGGCTAAAAATGGGAACATTGGGTCGAGCCAACGACGATAAACAAAGACGCTGCTTGGGAGGCAACCCAAGGGAAGTTCATTCATTTCTTTTCTTTTTATTGTTGCATTCATATTTTAGTTATTTTTTTCTTTTTCTTGCATTATCATCCCATTGAGAACTTTCAGACTTCTTATCATTCAATCGTGTGTCACTTCAATGCAATACTCAAGTGATACCTGTCCCTTCTTTTCATTTAGTGTATATGTTATACATTGAGGACAATGCAATATTTAGTTGGGTGGGAGGGTCAACTTGGATTATTTTGTGAATTGCTTATGATCTGCATAGTTATCATGGAATGTTGAAATTTTTTTGTTTGTGTCTCTGATTTGCTGCATGCTTATGCTCTTGAATGAGAAAATGTGCTATTAGGAGTTGATTTTGTTATGAAAGTCTAGATGTCAAGACACTTGCTGAACTATCTTTGTGCACACAAGCCTTGTGGTAAGATAGTTGTTAGCACATGTAGCTAGATGAGTCTCTTGCTAAAAATTTTCTTGTGAGAAATTAGTGAGGATTGAGAGCCACAATACATTAAATTGGTAATAAACGTCCATTGGTTTTGTGAATTGGAAACTTTTTGTGAGAATAACATCACATGGTTTGTAGTAAGATGGTTGACTACTTGGGATATGATAAAGGTCAATGTAGAATCAACATTTAAACCTTTCTTTGCAATAAATACAACCCCTAGTCGCCACTTTGAGCCAATACACATATATAGTTTCTCCAATTTTGCACCTACATCATCCATACTTCTCCATGTCGAAGTTTATGCTTATTTCCCCCACTTCTTTTACTTCCAAGTGTGTGGTAAGTATTGGATGCTATTTGTGAAGAATATAAGCAAGAAAAACGACAAGAGTTGGTGTAAATTGAAGTATTAAAAAAAAACACAAAACAAAAAAGGAAAAAAAAAAAGAAAAGTTTATTGACTTTTGGGGTTGAAATCTGAATTATGCATTTATTGGAAGATGTCTTCGATTCAAATGTTGATGAGATCACTACACATTTGGAAGTTTCGGATCATTATACCCTTCCTTCATATAATCCAACTTGAACTTCATTATAACCCATGCATTGACTATTTTGATCCCAAGTAGGCTGTGGTAAGAGGTTGATAGATTGTCATTTGAAAGTATGTCTATCATAAGATCAATATTTACTTATTACTTGTGCATACTTGTTTAAGCCTCCATATTTGAGCGTTTATCTTTCTCAGCTCCATAGAGAGAATCTCCACACTAAACATTTTGATACCCGTGAGATATGGAGCTGAACCTTTAACTTGAGACACACTTGATGTTACTTGTGTTAGGGTTAGCGGTAAGATGGTTATGGCTTGACACACATTTGACATGTGTTTTTGACGTCTTGATAATTATGACACTGTTAATTTCTTGTGGTGTTGAGTCTCAAGAGAGCATGATGTGTGGGTAAATTAGAACTTAACAATTTCACTTGTGATATAGACCAATCATTCATTCATCTTGCTCTGCAATAAATTGTTAGGGACTAGCAAAAAGCAAGTTGGGGGGTGCGTTAATAGTACATTTATTACATTTTTCTTCCATTAATATCTACATTTCTATTCTATAATTATTTGACGCCTAAATGCACTAAGTACTTCTATATCTTGGTTTAGGTTGAAAATGGATGAAAACTGAGGAAAGTAGAATAAAAGAGCGAAAAAGGACTAAAGTGGAGGAAAGTGAAAGTTCGGGGACTAAAGTGCAAAAAATCTACACTTATTTATAACCTTGGAACGAAGATTCGAGAATGTTAGAGGTCAATTGGATGAGGAAAGAGTCAAAGGGTTGAAATAAAGTCAAGACTTTATCACATATCAACATTCAAGCTGAAAAGTTTTGCACCGGTTTTCAGCCTCATATTGAGACCCATTTTTTACAAGTACAATGATCGAATTCAAAGATGATATCTGAATCAAAGTTGTATCCATTTGAGCTATCTTTCCAATGCAACTTGAATCACCTCAATCGAATGTCGGGGAAGAAAGATACCGTCGACATACTGAAAGCTGTCCGGCGAGAAATTTGCAAAACTATGCAACCGCATGATTATAAATCCATGCGACCGCATGACTATTATCGAGAGCTCAAAAGCTGAATTACTTTGTTCCATACGATCGCATGGGTTTACACCATGCAGTCGCATAGGTCATTTCTGGACCAAAATTTTCTATTTCCGGTAATTTGCTAAATCACCTATGGAAACAACTCCCAACACGTCTTCTTAACCCTAAATTCGACCAGAATGCCTACCATTCATCTCCTATCATTTTTCTATCAATTTTCTCTTAAGAACTCCATGGAAAGCTAAACTAATTGGTGAAGCAGGGAAGGATCTCGGTTGGTTTTGGTGATTTTCATGCCTTTTCACGCATGTAATTTGGTATTTCATCGTTAAACAATTCTAAAGTTTGGATTTCTCATTTTGATAAAGTTGTCTTGAAAGTGATTTGACTTTTATTGGATTTGTTATGGATTCAATCATGTTTTGTCTATCCATTAGTCTAAATAATTGTTGATTCTCAATTTTAAGCATTATAGTGTGATTGGTTTAACATTTACTAGGTTTCTCATATATTCAATCATGTTTTGTCTATCATGGAATTAAACTATTCGTTGAATTTCAATTTCAATTATCCATTGGTGTGATTCTCTAATATTTTATGCTTGATGTATAAGATTGATTTTGAATCTAATTTCAATAGATTAAAGTGAGTATATATCGTAGGAAATCCATATCTTAGAATTATTATAGAATTGCATTGGACCTTAATGTTACATTCTCCAATTACAGGTTGATGATAAAAATCTTTAATTGAGTATATGAGTGCGTAATTGACGTCGATTGATCCGAACCAATCAAAGGAATTCCGGCGCTTCACTATTTCACACATTGGTTCAAATTTTACCAATTTTATACATTGATATCAAAATCTTGTTGAACTAAAGACTCTTTTCATAAATCACGAAAACCCCAGGTTTTGATCCTTCGAATAATTTTTCATCTCTCTGTGAATACGACACCCCACAGCTGTGCTACAACTACCGCGTTATTCTTTGGGCATAATCAAGTAACCAATGATAGGTGAAACACGAGTTACAAGGAGTGCTCTTAGTACACAAATTAAGGTAGATGATATGAGCAACAAAGGGAGAACATCTTTTGTACTAGGTGTCATGTCAATAACAAGGTAAACAATATGATTATTGATGGGTGAGTTTTACCAATGTTGCTAGTATTACCCTTGTAAAAAATTTGGACTTAACTATACTAAAACATCCTAGACCATATAGGTTGCAGTAGCTGAATGAATGTAGAGACGTTAGGGTTAATAGGCAAGTCTTGGTGAGCTTCACAATTGGGAAATATAGTGATGGGGTGATGTGTGATATGTTCCTATGCATGCTGAGAATATCTTGTTGGGGGAGGCCATGACAGTATGATAGGAAAGTAATACATGAAAGGTACAAAAATTTATACAACTTTGTCAAAGATGGAAAATCTGTTACTCTTGTTCCATTAAAAACCAAAACAGGTCTATGAGGACCAATTGAAATTGAGAGGTGGGGATGAGGAAAAAGAAAAAAAGAGGTAAAAATGAGAGTGAAACTAATACTTCAAAGAAGAGAGAAAATAGTGAGATGACTGAAAATATAGAGAAAATAGTGGGGCCACATCAGAGAAGAAAAGTCAAAATGGGGTTTCTTTGCAAAAAAATAGTGAAATAAAGAGGGCTTTAGTTGAAAACCAACCTTTGAATCATACCTCAATTTTGAGGAAACTAACCAACCCTTCCCCAATTTTGATATTTCTTTGTTGTATAAATTTAGAGACTTGTTCCTTGAACACATGTTTAATGGGTTACCACACATTCGAGGCATTGAGCATCAAATTGATTTTATATCTGGAGCAGTTATTTCAAATCGGCTAGCTTATAGAAGTAATCCAAAGGAAACAAAAGATTTTTAAAGGCAAGTGAAGGAATTGATGAGAAAACGGTATGTAAGGGAAAACATGAGTCAGTGTATCATGTCAGTGGTACTAGTACCTAAAAATGATGAGACTTAGAAAATGTGCATTGATTGCAGGGAAATCAACAATATAACGATAAAGTATCGTCATCACATACATAGGTTAGATGATATACATGATAAACTGCATGGATATTGCATATGTAGTAAAATAGATCTTAAGTTAGAGAGAGAATTTATACATGAGATTATAAACTGAAAATTATGTAAAAAGTATTGAAGCTCTATATTTATATGGTAAGTAATGCACTCCTAGTAGGACTTGGTTAGCTAAGTATCCTTATCCTTAGAAATCCGACCTCGACATCATTTTCGGTGTTAACAGAATTATCAAATGAGTGATCGGGCATATATAGGTCAAGAATAACATATTGTGGATATATCACTAGCTCTTGTACATCCGATCATGGATCGAGTTTTGAGGGCAAGCCTCGGGGCGAGATGTACAGTTGAGTTGGTACAGTGGTGGAATCATCAAGAATTATTCATAAGGAACTTGGGTGAACGTGCATAGCTCGAGAATGAGCAATCATGGTAAAAACATGGTTTCCTAGATGTGTAACATGTGGCATTGGTCAAAAGATGGGATTGATGTGATTGTTGGTCTTTCCCAGAATCCTATAAATATCCCTTTACCTCCTTCAATTTTCACTTTTTACTCTCTAAGAATCATTTACTATGAGATCGAGCCTGATTGTTAAGAATTTCCTTTTGGGCATCGGATCCCTGAGGTAAGGTTCGAGACCTTTTAGTTATTTTTCAGAAATTTTAAATTAGAGGGATGTCGAGCAGTGATAGTGATCGAGGTTCTGAGAGCACAAGTAGTGACGAGGATGAGAGGACTCAGATGATTTCCATGGTCGTTCCTCTAGATTCTTGACCTAGAAATCAGGGTAACCTTGAGCTAAAATATCCTGATGTCCCTTATAAGTTTAAAGAATACTTAGCTATGTCGACGGCGAGGGAGTACGAGCTTATGCCCATTTGTGATTGAAGGCCCTATAACCTAAGGACATGATGGTTAGAGCTCGGGATGGGGAGTTTGTTATTTTTAGGGGCTCCCTAAAGGTTGGGTTCAAGTGGTCAATGCACATTTCTTTGTAGGGCTTCTAGTCGAGCATTCAAAGTGCCTGGGTAGCTAGTATCTAATTCTTGGAGGATGCTAATTTACTTTTTCATATTGTATAGGAACTTAGGCATCACATCTTATCTCAAAATCTATTAGAGGGCATTCAAACTAAAACAGCTCCCACGCTTTACGTGCTTTGCCTATCTCTCAACCCAATGTAGATTTAGGCCCTGAAGATGCCTAGTTCGTTAAAGGGATAGAAAGACAAGTGGTTCTATGTGATAGCCTGAGATTCCGACCTCTCTTTTTAGCCTAGATGGGAAATCCTGGACATAGAAATAAAGTGGAATGTTGAATTTTGAATATCCTCCAATAGAGATTGAGTTAGTTTAATGTTATTTATCCCGACATTAACCGAACAAGAATAATGTTATGTGTTTTTGTGATGAAATTACAACTAAAATAAATTACTTATGAAATTATGAATGATTCGACTAAACTAAATGCAAGTTGTGATTGATGCAAATTGATGTATTTAATAAATAACAAATGCATTAGGATTACGAATTTTCATCCAATAATCATTTTCAACCCTAGTTTTACAATTTGACAACATGATTGTATATTGAAGAATCAATGTTCCTATCATATTTAACAATCTCTCTCGAGCAATATTAAACATATTCTCATATATGAACCGACTATATTTCTATGACGGATGCGACTATAAAAGAATGCATGAATTTTTATGAACATTGAAAGATTCACACAAGGTATAGCGGTATATATTTTACTCCTATCGGACCCTATGACGATTTATACAATGTAGAGCATATTTTCCTTTTTTCGAATGCATAAAATAAACCACCATATTCACATAACTACCGTGCCCAATAATCATGGAGAAAAGAAATTCATATAAACCATTCAATATCAAAAAACGTGTTTATAATGTCAAATATATAAAACTAAAGATTAAAACATCATATCACATGGTTCGTCGTTCTCCTAGCACAAAAGAATCTAGCCTAACATGTTAGGAAGAAGAAAACAAAATAACTATTGAAGAAATGACATTACCCAGATAAATCTTCAGTTGAATCTTCAAGTCTTGGAATCGTTCTTCTTGTTTCTTGCCTTCTTCTCTCCCAAAAAATCCCTTTTCTTCTAGTGTAATATGCGTAACTCTCGTTTCTGGTCGAGTTTTGGATTATATGAAGTCCAAAAATTGTTTCCATAAGAGTTTGAACGAAATAAGGAAACCAGACAATTCGCGTCGCGATTGTACCATGCAGTCCCATAGTTTACCAAAATCAGCCCTTGAATTCTCTAAAAATAGGTATACAGTCGCATAGATTTTTAACTATGCGACTGCATAGTTATAATATTTTTCGGCCGGACAGTTTTCAATATTTTCATCATATTATTTTTTTCTGATGTTCTATTAAGGTAATTCAAGATGCATTGGAAAGCTAACTCAAAGGGCTACAATTTTACTTCAGATATCATCTTCCAATTCGATCGTTTTCTATGTCAAGAATGGGTCTCAACATGAGGCTGAAAACCAATGCATAACTTTTTCAATTGAAAATTGATGCGTGATTATAATTTGACGATATTTCATCCCTTTGACATCTTCCTTTATCCAATTGACTCCTAATACTCTCAAATCTTCATCGTGAGGTTCGACACAACTCGTGAATATTTGCACTATAGTCCCCAAACTTAGGTTTTCTTTCATTTCAGTCATTTTTCACTTTTTTCTCCTAGATTCCGCATCATTCAACAATGTTATCCTATAATACATAAATTGTATAAAATTAAGTCATATTCCAACATATATATCAACAACTAATCATGTTTTGTAGCCAAAATAAATGTGTAAAACACACTTATCAATATCCATGGTGAATTATTCATGTATTTCCCATCTTGGAATACCATGGGCATTCGAGTGATTCCAAACTATTATGAGCAATGACATTTGAGTTTTAGCATAGGACAATAGGAAGCTGGGTATGGCGATGGTGGCTTGTTAAGAGGGTTGAAGATTTTTCATTTTTTATTGCTTTTTCTTTCTTTCTTTTTTATTTTTTAATAATCAAGGTCAAAATGGTATTTCTAGTAAAATTTTAGCTCATTAGCTAAGGATTGGGTAATTTTTTTCATCAGAGACTTCAATGTCACTTAAAATGAAAGATTGGGGATGTAAATAATCCATTTGAAAGTTAAAGACATATCATTGTTGAAACCTATGTTTTTATTTTCCCCAAAATAAACTCGAGATTTATTTTTACCTCTTCAATTATACTACCGTAAATCTCCCATTGAGCATATCATAGGCTTTATAAAAAAAAATCGTTTATTCTAAATTAATCCCTAAAAACCACAATCCAATATAGTAAACTCTATCCTACCAGAATTTATATCAACTATCCTGATCATTCTCCTCTATATCTTACGCATTATCGCTAGTAACTTAAATCAATTTAAATACGGACCTAGTTCCTGAAGTTGTAGGGAAATTTCATGTTGATCTTTGAAATTTATGTTCATGTTTGGACTCTATTTTATCTCAAATGTATTTTTCTCTCTCATCTTTTTAACTACACATTTTTCAATAAAATAATATTATACGTAACTCAAAAAATTTCCTTCTTCGTTAACTACACATTCTTTGAAAAAAAAAAAATCATTCTTTCAAAATACATTTTCTCCAAAAACATATTAAAATGGAGCCCAAACAAGGGCATTGTTCCAAATTACTTGCTACACTTTCGTAATATTTCCAATACAGTATCTCTAATAGTAGGTTTAATGCCAAATCCTAAATGTCACTATGAACCAATTGGACTTTAATCTTATTGCTACTAAAGCCTTAATCACTCTAAAATGGGATGACAACATTCTAAGATTAATAAATCCTCATTTTCTGTCTCTTTTGCTTATTTATTTTATTTATTAAATGTGATTTAACTTTTAAAATGAAAAATAAGAATTGGACATATTCGAGATAGGAACAATGTACTTGGTTCCCACCTCAATTATCCTTCATGCAGGTGCATGTGGAGCATCTTGTCATCCTACAAAACTCTAATATCAATTTAGTTGACTTCAACAATTATAATAGATTTCAATGACGCGTGAAATTAGATAATTTCATTTTTAAGACGGTTAAAATTAGTAAGGAATGAACTAAACGTTCAATTCTTATTAATAATGTACAATTAAAATTTGATGTTTGTTGAACCCAAAAGGTGTACATCCAACGTGGCCAACATATCCTAAGACCTCTCACATCCATGCAAACCATGTTCCTGCACACTTGGACAAAATGTTAGCCACACGTGACCTCCTCCGGTGGGGTAGAGTTGACTTGGGAAAGTAGATATATGAGTGTGGAAAAACTTTAGACATGAGCCTCCAATGTAAAAATAGGGTTAATTTCGGGGAGTAAAGAGTAAAATAGTGATATGATAAAGTTATAGTTTGAGAGTCTAAACTTGCATTACCCCCGAATGACACCAAGTGTGAGCTTTTATAGTAGAGGGTGAGTAAGAATCGTCAGATGAAAATACACGTGGCCTCCATAATGCCTAACTTATAGCCATAGACTTGACTGGATAGGCTAATAATGGCGGCAGTGATAGTGAATTGTCATAAAAATCACGTCATTGGAAATCTTATATCGAGCTCCTTTTGCAATTTCGCCTCTGTTCATAGAGACTCTTGAGTAGAGGCTCTGACTTGCAGAGGGTCAACAATATTGATAGGGTCGGCAGACACATGGGTTCAATCACCCACGTAGGTTAAGCCTTTGTTCACCACGTAGGCACGCCATTTGGGTGTAACAATAGTCCCCGAAGTCTATGTATGATTACTCATATAACACGTGGACTTTCAAGTTGGCAGGCCGTGTGAAGAAAAAGGAAGCGAAGCGAAACTAGAATCTGAGATAAGTCTAAAAGAAGTGAGGCGAGGCCCTTGCTAAAAGGGACGAGCCTATTGAACAAAGTGAGGCTTAAAGGAGCGTGTGCCTTAATGATTTAGAAGTAACTTCAGTTCCTGAGGCGTAACAGTGGTGTGGTTGGTAATTCTCAATGCTCGTGTTGCGTGTGCATTTACTGTACAATGATGACGTTTGTTCCAGTTGGAAGAGATCATTTGAGCCCTTACAGATCCATTATATCTGTTAATTCAAATTTCTAACAAGTGCCCTTTGATTTTAATGTGCTTGATGGTGATACAGATGTTCGACCAGAATTAAATCTGGATCAATCCAACGATGGAGCCACCATCTGTCCACATATAAATGAATTGGACTCCATCATTTTCTCATCTTTTACTTTACAAAATTTGTAGACACAAAGACCTTTTTTCTAAGATTTCTTTGAGATTTCTAGCCATCTTCATCTGTATTTTTAGGCTCTCAGTGTGTCCGGGAACCTATCTAAGTAAGAATCTCATCCCATTTCGAATTGGTTGTACCGAATGGCCTCTTCTTCGAAGAAAAACGCCAAAAGGGAGAATCCCAATGGAGTAGACATAGCACTCATTTGCGCTGAGGTTGGTTTGCCTCTACTAATCCCAACTGATAGGATTATGGAGTCAATGGGAGGACCTCATAGTGTGTACATGATGCAAGAGGGCCCTATTGCTTACAGCGTTAGGTGGGAGACTTCGTTGTGGCTGAACTGTGTGAAGGAGAGTGAGTTAGAGACCTTTAGGAGAGGTATAGGATCCATAATACCATAGAGATGTTTATCCCGACCCCCTGATGAGCGAGCTTATTTTCCTAGGGAGAAGTGTGTTGCAGTGAGTGAGCGATTTTAAGTGGGGGGAATGAAACTGCCTCTGCACCCATTCTTTAGATTTATTCTTAGGCAATATATCTTGGCTCCCACCAAATTAGTGCTAAACACATAGAGCCAATTAGCAGGGGTCTTCTTTGTTTAAGAAGGAGGTCACTCTTGGCAAGAATATACCTACCCATGTTTTCCAAACATTTTTTCAACCTCGAACCCTCTAGCGGAGGGGAGGATTGCAAGGGGTGGTAATGTATGAATCCCATTCACCCTTCATCTGGGATACTCCAACCTCGATAAAGAACTGAAAGTCATCTTGGTTTTGGATTAAGTGTCACTGGCAGACAATGGAGGGAGATGCGGTCTTGGAGATTACTGTGCTGACTTAGTATCATGAGTTTAGTCAGTTTAGCTTTAATTGAAGATCTTTTATGCATTATATCTTTGTATTTGTTTCTGAAGTGTGTTTTGTGCAACTACAATTAATCGGTTCGAGCTTGAACCTTCTGAGTGGGCTACCATCAGAGCCATTTACGAGTAGCCTTTCGAGAAGATATACTTCAAGACTGTGCTTGGGAAGCGAGTTCTATTTGTAACACATTTGTTAATGGAAACCAAATGTAAGCCATCGCTTCATGATATCTCTTGGTGATTTGATTTAATTTTTGATAACACTAATGGTTCATGTGTTTTGCTTGCAGAGTAACATGATAAAAAAGAATATGCCAAACCTGACATGGTTTACATGAGGCGCCTAGCGGAGAAGACGAATAAGAAGTCGTTGAGCTCTAGCTCTTCCACTTATAAGAATCAGAGGGATGAGCTATCTCATTTGTCGAAGTTGAACCCACTTCCACAACCAGAGAAAAATGGAGACAAGAGGAAGAAGGAAAAAGTCGAGTCTTCTGTAGGAAAACCCAAAAGATGGAACTGATTTTAACCAAGAATACTGAGCCTCCTCCCCCCTAAGCACAAACAACAATCGATGAATCACTAAAGAAGCTCATTGAGGTAAATCCCATCTTCTCTATGAAGATAGTGGCAACAGAGGAAAATGAAAAGAATGGGGGCCTCATAAAAAAGAAAAGGGGCAAGGAGAACAGTAGAAGTGTTCTCCTTCTGAAAGGAAGTCCAAAAATATCTTGGGAGGCAAGTATGACGAGATCACCCATGCAATTTTGGAGATGCTTCTAGCCAAAGTCCAATTGGTGACAAGGGTCCACCATAAATATTGGAATGATAAGTACTCATTTTATGTCGAGACCTATGACTCGATTGACATATTGGAAGCCGACCTCACCCTGTAGGCTCCCTCTCAAGGCTTTTTCTTGAATGCCCAAATGGACATAACAAGACTGCAGGAGTTAGACAAAAAGTTTTGCCAGAATATAGTTGAAGCAAAGGCTGGAGCTAAGGCCTCTAATGTTGATGAAGTCATTAAGGCCTTCAAAGTGAGGCACGTTGAGGCTGAGTCAAAGATTTGGCTCCTCACTATTGAAAATGAGGAAATGAGAAAGAAAGTCCGTCTTTGCAAAGCTGAGGTGAATGCCATGACGAAGCGGGTCGAAAATTATGATTATTTGCAGAAGATAGTTACATTGGCCTTGGAGGTGGTCAATAAAGAAAAGGTGGAGCTGAGGGCTCAAGTGGATGAGCTAGCTATTAAATTCGACAACTTGAGGCTACAGTTGAGTGGGGCTAAGAAGGCATCTGTGAATAACTATATTGCCCATTTCCCCGAAACTGCTGAGTATGACGGCCTCGACTTATATTAGATAGGGTCGAATACAATGAAGTCTTTGGAAGACTTGTTGAACTGCATCGCCAAGTGGATTTGGCTTCTATAAGGGAGGAGTTCCTTCTGACAGAGCTTTCTACTCCTGCGGATGAAGGTGAAGACTCTGGAGGGGTCGATGCCCAGAAAGGGCAAGATGATGGTGCTGCTTAGATTTTGTTATAGTTTTACTTATTTGGAATTGTAATAGCTTTCTCTCATGATAAATTCATTTTCTTTAATGAAATAAGTGTTGGTTTGATGATTCTAAAGCTTTTATGAGTTCGTCATGATTGAACATAACATATGGACAAGCCATTATTAACTTGAATCATATATGGGCTCACCATAGTTAAAATTCGACTCTAATATGAGATCGCCACAATTAATTTGAATGTAGCGTATGGGCTTGACATAATTAAAATTTGATGAAACATATGGGCTCATCATAATTGAAATTTGACTCATATATGGGCTCGCCATAATTAAAATTCAATTAAACATATGGATTCACCATAATTAATTTGAATGTAGCACTCACCATAATTAAAGTTTGACTCACATATGGGCTCACTATAATTAAAGTTTGATGAGACATATTGGCTCACCATAATTAATTTGAAATGGCATTCTTTACAAAGAGCAGGTTTATGATGTTTGTTCCATTCATAGTAGGGATCCATTCAAGAGATGATGGTAAGCATAATGCATCTTTGCTGACAAAAAGTACAAAAAAGTTATGGAGAATCCAAACATGATAGAACAATGTGCCTACACCAAGTTCCTTGGAGAAGAGAAATACCCTTCTTAATACGAGTACATGCAGTGGAAGACAAACTTCTATTACTGGAGGAACCACATGCATATTCAGTTTGACCATATCTATATGAGTTCATGCCTTCAAATAAATTTAAAATTTCAGCGTCGTCATTTCCTAAATTATTGGGAGGAGTACTTGTAGAGCCGAAGGGTACACGAGTAACATGTGTACCCATTCTTGAAGCATATAATACATACATTTCAGATAAAGTTGCTTCCAAATTCCTATAGGTATTAAGTACGTTAAAAGTTAAAGATTTTGACATTCTGTCAATTATAAATTTAGTACCCGATAAATTATATTGGGGGTCCATGATGTATGCTAACGGAAATAATATGGGCAAGTCTTCTCAATATTTTCTAAACTTTAATTTCATGGCAATTATAACTGAACTAAAATTGGGGTCATCTTTAAATCTATCAAAAGTCCTAGCAATTAAATAAAGACGTTGAAGGACCATACAACTAGTAGGATAATAAACACCAGACATAATATTTGTAGCATCATAAAAACTTTTCAAAAAAGCTTTAATTTTAATAATTAAAGTCCAATCGGACTCATTCAAAATATTATCGTCGTCGTCCCTAATATTCCTACTGTTATAAAATTCAGTAATTAAGGCCCTGTTTGATTCCCATTTTCATTCTCATTCTCATTCTTCTACTCATTTTCAACCACACATTCTTCAATAAAATAATATTTTTCATCACATCAATAACTTTTCCTTCTTTTTCAACCACACATTTCCCATCATATCACTATTTCAAAATTCATTTTTCCCAAATAATGCATATCAAAAACACTCTAAATGTTCGAAACCTTCACCTGATTTTAATAATAAATATGTGGAGTTCCATCTATGCGCTACGTCACAAATAAATATTTTTGAATGCGACACCCCGTTTTCAGCACAAAAATTCTCAAATGCTTGTTTTCTACTAGGTGAAATACTGCTATAAATTAGTGCATTCCTAATTCGTTGAATTTCATTTTTAACATATTTTAAACCGTCTTGTACTATTAAACTTAAAATATGACATACACATCGAAAATGAAATAAATAACTACTGAATTCGGGTTGAAGTACTCTATATAATTCTCGATAACAAACTTATTTATATTAGCGTTGTCGAACATAAAAGAACGAATTTTACTCTCGCATTTATATTCTCTAATAATGTTCATAATAACACTAAATATATTGGTAGCATTGTGCGAGTACTCAATAATTTTAAAAGTAATTAATTTTTTTATGCATAATCCAAAGTAGGTTATATAGTGTGCAGTTGCAGCCGTATAACCTCTTTTATTAATCCCTTCTCATAAATCCGAAGTTAAAGATATCATACTCCCATATTTTTCTAAATCGGCAATCAATGTTTCTTTGCATTTTCAAAATATTCTATTGTATCAGAACGAAGAGTATTTCGACTTACCCCAACGTACCTCGGTTGAAGACATTCTTTCACAAAGGTAACGAAATGTTGGTTGTCCATTTGTGCTAGTTGCAATTCAGATCCGGCAATGTATTTCACCATTCCTGTGCGAGTTCTTTCCTCCGAATACATCCACGTATTAAGTGACGTAGTAGTAGCACCACTGCCTGGACTACCAAATTGTAGTTGCGTTTGACCAGCAGGAAGAAGACCATGTTTGGCCGCACATGTTTTGTAGTAACGGTTGAGGTGGGTGGTTCCAATGCCTTTTTGATGGCCAATCGTTGTTGACAGTATTTATATACTGCTTTGATTTCTGGAATTCCATCGATCACACGACCAGTTTGAACCAATTTAAAATGGTCCTAACATTTTGCTTGCTTCTTCCCCTTTCTCTTCCCTCTTGCATCGGAAATTTCTAACATAGGTTCATCATCCTGTTCCAAATCAATAAAATGACTAGCATCAACATCAACATCAACATCATTCATATCAATTGGATTACTACTTTTATGAACATTGTAATCTTCAATATTTGCTGGAATGGGTACTTCATTTAGACCGGCGAACTCATTCTCAAATTGACTATGGGGCACATGTGCTTCATTCCCGACTCCGACATTGAACAAGTTTTCAATAAATGAGCGTGGATCCATTTGTGAATAATTGAAATTGAATATTGAAGAAGAAGTGAAGTAGAATTGAGAAGTGAATGAAGATTATGTAGTAGTGTAGAAAATATATTGTAAAATCAATATTATAATTCAATGTTTTAACAATAAAATGTAGAAGAGTATAGAAATGAGAATGAATGAATAATATTGACAATAATTGATTTGTAGAGAGTATAGTAGAGAATAAGAGATTGATAGTAAGTTTGGTGAGAAAAAATGTTGTAATTGATGGGTAATAAAAAAAATTAAGGACCAAAACGGTCACTGAAAAACTTTAGTGACCTTTCGGTCAAAAGTGACCAGAGCGGTCACTGAAGTTTTTCAATGACCGTTCTAGTCACTGAATTTGAAATTTTTTGTTGACGAACCACGAGCCGGCTCAGCTCGTGGCTCATAAAAAAAAAGCTCGGTTATTTTTTATTTTTTAAATTTGACGAGCCACAAGCCCAAGCTCATGGGCTTGTCGGCTCGTTTGAGATTCCTATGATCGGCTCGTGGCTCGTTTTAAACAAGTCGAGCCCACGAGCTACTCGGCTCGATTGCCACCACTAGTAGCAACGAACACTACGCAACCTTGCAACAAGATTGACGATCCCAAGAAAACCCAAAGATAACCCGCTTTAGAGATTCAACCAAGAACGTTGAACCAAGCAACCAATCAAGAAAGACACTTGAAATACCTCTTGATTACAAAACTCGTGATCTTCACTCAATGTTGAACATCATAAGAAGATCTTGATAAGTTCGCGGTGCTCTAAGAAGAACAAGAATGAAAGCAAATAGTCTTACTTTAATTAATAATTTGTCAAAAGGTTCTTACAATAATGATGAAATAAACTGTTTATACTAATGCTAGAAAACCTATAAAATTCATGCAGAATCTCCCAAACATAGTAAAACATCAATAAAATTGGAATTTTAAGAAAACTAGGTTTCTCGCCAAAAATAGAAAATTCGTCTTCAGTTTTGTACCAAGCAGCTGCTTGGTATGTTTCTAAGCGGTCGCTTAGAAGGCCAGTTTTGCTTCCATTAAGTTTCGGTAGGTAGCTGGGCGACCGCTTGCCTATTTCTTCTAAGCGGTCGCTTAGAAGCCGGGTTTGCCTCCTTCTTCGGTTGCTTGTATCATGTTGATCTAATTGGTTTCCAACCTCGACCCCAGCATGAAATTTGTCTCTTTTTAAGTGTAGATCACGACGTCGTCCATCGTTGTTTGCACAAGTAGTCTCATTGCTTGATTTACCCATTTTGCCCTTGATCGCATCATCGAACCTCCTTCGATAACCAACGGGTCTCGTTCCGCTCGACTTCATCGGACTTGACTCCTGGATCACATCATCCCCTTCCTCTTCAAAAGGATTCGACCTCGAATCTACACCTACATCGTATTGAGAGAGAGAGATCAGACACATTAAAAGTTGCTGAAACATTATATTCACTTGGAAGATCCAATTTATATGCGTTGTCGTTGACTTTCTCTAAAACCTGAAATGGACCATTCCATCATGGCTGCAACTTTGATTTCCTCTGTTCTGGAAAACGCTCCTTTCTGAAAGTTGTGTCATAGTCCTATTCACTACCTCAGTTTGACCATCGGTTTGTGGGTGACAAGTTGTGAAATACATAAACTTAGTGCCTAACTTACCCCCACAAAATCCACCAAAAATGACTTAGGAACTTAACATCCCGATCTGACACTATAGTCCTGGGTACCCCATGTAAACGCACAATCTCCTTAAAGAATAATTCTGCTATGTTAGTGACATCATCGATTTTATGACATGCAATGAAGTGTGTCATCTTACTAAACTTATCTACCACCACAAAAATTGAATCTCATCCCTTCTTAGTCCTAGGTAAACCCAAAACAAAATCCATCGAAATATCAATCCAAAGTTAGGTGTAGGTAACGGTGTGTATAAACCTTGAGGTAAAACTTTAGATTTAGCCTGCTTAGAAGTTATGCATCGACTACATACCCTTTCAACATCATTTTTCATCCTAGGCCAATAAAAATGTTCCTCTAATATATCTAAAGTCTTTTTAACTCCAAAATGACCCGTCAATCCACCACTATGTGCTTCCCTAACTAATACTTCATGCATTGAACAATTAGGAACATACAATCTATTTTTTCGAAACAAATATCCATTTTGCTTAAAGAATTTATCTATATCACCTTTACTACACGATGAATATATCTAAAAAATCTAAATCACTAGCATACATGTCCTTCATATGTTCAAAACCAAATAATTTAGATCCAGGAGAAGATAATATAGCATACCTTCAAGACAATGCATCCGCCACCACATTTTCCTTACTTTGATTGTACCAGATGACATAAGGGAATGTCTCCACAAACTCCATCCATCTTGCATGCCTTTTGTTCAACTTACCTTGACCCTACAAGTGTTTCAATGATTCATGGTCAATGTGTATCACAAACTCCTTAGGCCACAAGTAGTGCTGCCATGTTTCCAAAGATCGAACAAGTGAATATAGTTCGTTGTCATATGTGGGGTAATTGAGCGCTGCTCCACTTAGCTTTTCACTGAAATAAGCTATAGGCCGTTTATCCTACATTAAGACTGCTTCAATACCTATTTTTGATGCATCACACTCAATCTCGAAAACTTTATCAAAGTTAGGAAGTGCTAAAACTGGTATCTTACACAACCTGTCCTTAATTGTATTGAATACGTGCTCTTGTTCATCACCCCAATGAAATCTCACACTTTTTTAACAATTTCTGTTAATGGTGTTGTGCTAAAATCTTTTACAAAACGCCTATAGAAACTAGCCAACGATGAAAACTCCAAACTTCAGTTATGCTTTTAGATGTTGGCCATTCTTTAATTGCCTTTATTTTCTCCTCATCCACTTCTACCACCCGTTAGCACTCACCACAAATCCTAGGAAAACAACATTTTCCATGCAAAATGTACACTTTTTAAAATTACCATAAAGTTGTTCCCTTTTCAAGACCACAAATACACTCCTAAGATGCTCTACATGCTCATTTAGGTCTTTGCTATAAATCAAGATGTCATCAAAATACACAACAACAAATTTACATATAAAAGTGCGTAAACATGATTCATCAATTGCATAAAAGTACTCGGTGTATTAGTGAGTCCAAATGACATTACTAACCACTCATATAGGCCATATTTAGTTTTAAATACAGTTTTTCAGTCATCACCTTCCCTCATTCGAATTTGGTGGTGTCCACTTTTAAGATCGATTTTACTAAACATGCAAGCACCATATAATTCATCCAACATATCATCTAACCTAGGAATAGGATGACGGTACTTTACCGTTATATTGTTGATGGCTCTGCAATCCATGCACATTCTCCAAGTTCCATCTTTCTTTGACACAAGTAGCATTGGGACGGCACATGGGCTCATACTCTCTCGCACATATCATTTGCTCATCAACTCCTCCACTTGTTTTTGAAACTCTTTTGTCTCCTTGGGGTTACTTTGATAAGCTGGTTGGTGTGGAATAACAGCTCCAGGAACAAAGTCAAATTTGTGCTCAATGCCTCGAATGGGTGGTAACCCACTAGGCATGTCCTCCGGGAAGATATCTTCAAATTCCTGCAATAAAGATGTCTCTAAATTAGGGAAGGGTAGGTTAGGCTCCTCAAAATTGAGGAAAGACTCTTTATAGACTATTAAAATCACTTACCTTTTATTCTCTATCGCTTTTCTCAACTCACTCCCCTTTGCAAAGAAATTCGCTTTCGGCTTTTCTCTCCTCTCAGACACGTCCCTTTCTTTTCCCTCATGTGACTCCATTCTCTTTTAGCCACCTCACCATTTTCTCTCACTTTTTTAACTCTTTCACTCTCTCTTTTTCCGCATTTTTCAATTTGATTTGGTCTTCATACACTTGTGCCGATATTAATGGAACAAGGGTAATAGACCTCACATCATTAATGAAGCTATACCGGTTCTTGTACCCATCATGAATAACTTTCCTATCATATTGTCATGGCCTACCCAATAAAATATGCCCCGCATACATAGGCACCACATCACACATAATTTCATCCTGATAACTACCAATTGAAGATTAATCAGCAAGCTCTTATTCACCTTAATATCCTCACAATCATTTAACCATTGTAACCTACAGGGTCTAGGATGTCTTAATAGTGTTAATCCAAATTTTTCCACAAGTGTTGTGCTAGCTACATTCGTACAACTATCTTCATCAATTATTACACTACATACCTTATTGACGTGACATTGTGTATGGAATATGTTTTCTCGTTGTTGCTCCAAGTCATCTGTCTCGATTTGAATGTTGAGAGCTCGTCTTGTAATCAGTAATTCTCCTCCAACACCAAACTCCACTTTATCTCCATGATCACTAATCTCCTCCAATTCTGGCATTCCTTCAAATTCATCATCACCGTCAGTCACCACCTCTCTATTGCGCAAGATCATTGTCCTTTTGTTTGGACATTGAGAAGAGATGTGTCCTTTCCCCAAGCACTTGAAGCACTGAATGTCCCGATTCCTAGCTAGCTATGACTCTGCCTTTGGTGCGGTCTTGCTAGCACTCTCATCTTTTCCGCTTGGCACTTCAATTCTCCCTCTCGAGACAGCTCCATCTCTTTTGTTATCCCACCTTGATTTCCAATTTGGATTAGAACCCGAAATACCTAATGGTTGCCTAACTGCCCATTCCTCTTCAACTATTTTTCAACCTTCATGGCCATATGCAACATATCTTCAATCTCCACATAGTGCTGCAATTCCATAGTATTAGCAATTTCCATGTTCATCCCATTCAAGAAACGAGCCATGGTGGCATCTCGATCCTCCTCCACGTTAGCCCTGATCATCAAAATTTTCATCTCTTTATGATAGTCTCCAACACTTTTCGACCTTTGATACAATCTTTGCAATCTTTGATGTAACTCCCTATAATAGCGACTAGGTACAAATCTCTTCAGGATAATAGTTTTCATCTCATCCCAAGTACTAACCGCTTGATCTCAATTCCTCCGCCTAGATGTAAGCACTTGATCCCACCATGTTATGGCATAATCAACAAATTCAAGAATTGCTATTTTCACCTTCTTTTCCTCCGAATAATTATGGCACTCAAATATCAACTCTACATTTTTCTTCCACTCTAAATAAGCCTCTGGATCACTCATTCCCTTAAACAGTGGAATTGACATCTTAATGTTACTCATATTTATATCGACATCATCTTCAAAGTTGTTCCTATCCCTTCGTTCAAACCTACCACCTCTATTCCTCATCCTACCCATTTCACCTATCATTGATGCATCCTCATCAAAATCACTACCATACTCATAGTCATCATGCTACTCCCTCTTAGGCTCTCTCCTACCCGGTCTCCTTGCATTTGAATGTCCCCTAAAACTATTCGACCTTGATGCCTCTAACCTACCAATAGGGGTGGCAACGAGTCGGGCCGAGCTGGGGAAAAAAAAGCTCGGGCACGGCTCGGGCTTTTTTTGGCCGGGCTTTTTTGGGCCCGAGCCGAGCAGACTAAGCCTGGCAAAAAAAGCTGGCTCGGCCCGCACCGGCTCGTGCTCGATTTTTTTTTTTTTTTTGGTGTGTAAAATATACATTTTTTTTACTACCTATACTAGTCTCAATGAACTCTTGAAAAAAAAGAAAGCATTCACGTGTTTGTTTGGAAAATTTTTTTTTGAAGAATATGTGATTAAAAATTATGAATTCACCTACAAAATTATTTTATTAAAAAAGTTTGATTACAAATGAGTTTCGAGAATAATAAATTTAAATGAATGTGCAAAATCAACTCGAAGTAAATACCCGAAATAATAATTAAATACAAAATAAATTATTTAAAGAATTACTACTTAATCAATTCATTTATATAATTACATAATAATTAAACAATTAAATATTACTTAACCAATTACAATAAATAATTAAACACTAAACAAACATTTAAATTAAATACTTAACTATAATTATAATTAAATATTACAATAACCAAACTCGGCTCGATTTTATTTTTTTTTTTTGTAAAATTTACTTTTTTTACTTAAAAAATTTATAAATTAAATGAATTATAAAAATTAAAACCCTCCTCCTTTATCCGGATTTGGGACCGGCTACAATTATGTAGGTGGAGTTAAAATTTTACACAAATAAAATATTACGTGTACAATTTTTCTTAAAAAAAAATTTAAAAATTACGTATTTTTTTGAAACTAATCAATTTAAAAACTTACAATATCTTATGTTTGAATCTGCTGCAACTCTTCGGCCATTATACTGTCAACTTGTTCTTGAAGACGTAATTTCGCACATTCCCAATCCTTCAAACATATTAAAGCCTCAAATATATCTTCTTTTAGTCTTGATTGTTCGTCACATAAAATTCGACCACATAAATTAAATGCAGCTTCCGATGCTACCGTAGACACCGGAGGTGTTAGTAGATCGCGAGCAATTTTTTATACAATCGGATATTGCCTTTCGTTAGACCTCCACCATGATAAAAGACTAAATTCCTGTAGTTCTTGTAGTTGTAACATAGTACGAATGTCCACATGCATATATCTAGCTAACTCAGAGGGAATTTCAAAATTTGTACCACTGACATTTATTGTTCTAGATGTTGACGAATTAGAACTAAATGAGGGAACACTAACATTGGTCTTTAAAAAACTCCATAAACTGTCTGCATTTGTTGAAGTATTTATTGAAAAAGAACTTTGGGAAGTAGAACTACGCTGACCATCTTTTTCAGCGTAATAGTTATACATTTCACATAACATAGATTCTATAGGCGCATGTGATAATTCTACATTCATGAAATTTGAAATTCCTTTTATAATAGTTTGTGTGCCAGTTAAATTAAGTCGAGGGTCCATCACCGAAGCTAATAAAAATAAAGAGGGTAACTCCTCCAAATATTTACGAAATTTTTCCTCCATAGAATAAATTACATCAACAAAAATGAGCAAATTCCTATGTTTTTGAAATGCTTGTGAAATATAGAAAAAATGATGTAAAACAAGTGAAGACGTAGGATAATAAACACCGCTACATTCATTTGTGACATCGAAAAAAGGTTTTAAGAATTTTTTCACGATAAATGCGAGAAACCATTCCCAATCTTCCAATTTATGTTCGGATCCATATGTATGCCTACCATTATAATATATTGAAATAACTTTATCATATTTTTCACACGAGTGTAACATAAGATATGTAGAGTTCCATCTATGTGATACATCGGTGACAAATGATTTCTCTTGTAATCCATATTCTACACATAAACTGTTAAATGCTTGTTTTCTTGCTGGTGAATTAGAGATAAAATTAATTGATTGCCTAATTTTATCTAAAGGTGATTTTATATGTGCCAATCCATCTTTTACAATCAAATTGATAATGTGACATACACAACGTTGATGAAAAAATAAACCTCCAAATATAAGGTTCATATCATCAATAAATTTGTCGACAACAACTTTATTTACACTACATTATCAAAAGTAAAACTTCGAACCATTTCTTGCATACCATATTCTTGTATAATATCTTTTAAAACCATGTATATGTTAGTCACATTATGATGATAATCTACACATTTGAATGCAATAATCTTTTTATGCATAATCTATAGATGATCAATGTAATGAGCTGTAGCAGCAATATAACATTTTTTATTAATACCGGCCCATAAATCAGAGGTAAATGATATAACACAATAAAAAATTTTAGACTTTCAATAGCAGTTTGTTTTCGTTTGTTATATAATTTTACAGCATCCGAACGAAGAATATTTCTACACTAAGGACGATACCTGGGTTGGAGATAATTCTGCACAAGACGAGTAAAGTGTTCTGACTCTATCATTGTTAGCGGTATCTCTGCTGCAGCCACGTATACAGCCATTCCTTCATGAAATCTTTCCTGTGAATATACAAAAGTGGAAAGAGTATAATTGGAACCGGTAAATGTTAGTTCGATCTGTTTCGGGTCAAGATCGGTTGGTTTCGCTTTGCAACTTTTTAATATATGCCTATTTAAATGCGATGTGCTCGAAACTGGGCTTCCAACTAAGTTCTTTACCACAATAATTGCAATATGCTTTCCAAATATCAACTCCATTTTCAACCCCAACTTTTTTTGCGAGTCATATGTTGCCAACATTCCGCAAAATCTTTTTTCGACCTTTTAACCTCGACTACTTCCTTCCTCTTCGATATCTTCCAAATTAATTGGAACATTTTGAAATGCATCGTACCCCAATGGAGTGCTCAAACTACCTTTAAACTGATTAATTTCATCGCTAGTAAAATCCATGTATAAATATTATACTTATAGTAAGGAATATTTAATAATAGAATAAAAGAAACTAAATAACACAACCAAATGTTTAAATTGAAAACAAAGTTAAGAAATTGGAAAGTAGAATACTGAATATTGCGTACAGAGATTAGAGATAGATTGATATGAAATTGTAAATTTTTTCTCGTATTTGTAGACAAAAATATATCCGTTTTAATTTTCAAATTCAATTTTCAAATTCAATTTTTTTTTTTAAAACGTGCACAAATACTGAATATTGCATGCACATTAGCTCCCTGTCGTGTGCAGGCAACTAATTTTAAATATATATTTTTTTAAATTACACGGGCCGGCCCGGGCTCGGGCCTAAGCCCCAAAATGGGGCTCGGCTCGGGCTTTTTTCGAGCCGAGCTCGGGCCGTTCGAGTTTTCGAGCTTTTTTGCCACCCCTACCTATCAAACTTTTCAATCACATCCCCAAGCACCCTCGCTAACCGCCTTATTACATCGTCTCCCATGTTGATTTGATTCAGCTGCTAGATTGAATTTGAACCTTCTCTATCTGACATCCTAATTCTATAGAATTTTAACCTCGCAAATATTCACTCATGTATCACTCAAATATTGGCTTTTACCCTCTAATAATATCACCGCCTTTTACCACTCAATACTTTCGTTCAAGTATCTTCAAAGAACAATATGAACTCACAAATATAATCCCGTGTATCCAATTGAGTTTAATCACGAATTTGATAGAAGAAAAGAAAAAAGATGAAAAAAGACTCAACAAGGACCAAGTATATGAATTGGAACTAAGAATTCAAAGTAAGAAAGTGTAGGAATTGAATTGAAATTTTTGTTTTTGTTTTTTTGACTCAAAAATTGAAAATTAATTATGCTGGAAATTCCCGTAACAATAATAATATATAATTTTTTTCGAATTTTTTTTTTTAACTCTTGAAAATTTAAATAGAAAATTAGCAAAACAAACAAACTTAATTCGGACATTTAAATAGTCCAAAAATAACTTTTGAATTTTTTTGGATCAAAGACTCAAAAATTTTACTAGATACAAGAACACGAAGAACAATGAAAGAAAGAAAAACACAAGACTCAAAACAATAAAAATATAACATTGATTATTTTGGAGTCAAGCTTTGATATCAACTGATGAGAACCACGTAGCAACGAACACTACGTAACCCTGCAACAAGATTGACGATCCCAAAAAAACCCAAAGATAACCCGATTTAGAGATTCAACCAAGCAACAAATCAAGAACGACACTTGAAAGACCTCTTGATTACAAAATTTGTGATCTTCACTCGATGTTGAACGTCACAAGAAGATTTTGATAAGTTCGCGGTATTCTAAGAAGAACAAGATTGAAAGCAAATAGCCTCACTTTAATTAATAATTTATCAAAAGGTTCTTACAATAATGATAAAATAAACTATTTATACTAATGCTAGAAAACCTATAAAATTCGTGCATAATCTCCCAAATATAGTAAAATATCAATAAAATTAGAATTTTAAGGAAATTAGGATTCTCGCCAAAAATAGAAAATTCATCTTCAATTTTGTACCAAGCGGCCGCTTGGTATGTTTCTAAGCGGTCGCTTAGAATGCCTGTTTTGCCTCTATTAAGTTCCGGTATGTAGCTGGGCGATTGCTTGCCTATTTCTTCTAAGCGGTCGTTTAGAAGCTCGGTTTGCCTCCTTCTTCGGTTGTTTGTATTGTATTGGTCCAATTGATTTTCGACCTCGACCCCAACATGAAACTTGTCTCTTTTTGCGTGTAAATTACAACGTCGTCCATCGTTACTTCACAAGTAGTCTCATTGCTTGATTTAGCTGTTTTTCCCTTGATCACGTCATCGGACCTCCTTCGATAACCAACGGGTTTCATTTTGGGCTCGACTTCATCGGACTTGACTCCTGGATCACATCAGTAAAGAGTAAAAAGTGATATGACAAAATTATAGTTTCAAAGTCTAAACTTACATTATCATCGAATGACACCAAGTGTGAATTTTTATAGTAGAAGAGGGTGAATAACAACCGTTGGATGGAAAGACACGTCGTCTCATCTATGAAGCTGTGGTCTCTTATCTTAGATATCAATCAATCAGAAGGCTTAAATGCTAATACCATTTTAGCATCCATAATGTCTAGCTTGTGGCCGTGAACTTGACTGGATAGGCTGACAGTGGCGACAGTGACAGTGAATTGTTATATCAATCACGTCAAATAGA
Source organism: Osmanthus fragrans (assembly GCA_019395295.1). NCBI lineage: Eukaryota > Viridiplantae > Streptophyta > Magnoliopsida > Lamiales > Oleaceae > Osmanthus > Osmanthus fragrans. Next base: position 20,776,554 of record CM033346.1, read on the forward strand.
TTGCTTTGGAGATCTTGTGCTGAACTCCTTCTGCAGCTTCGCCTTTGCTCATGAAGGCTCTTGAGCAGAGGCTCTGACTTGCGGAGGTTCAGTAATATTTGATAGGGTCGGCATACACATGGGTTTGGTCACTTGCGTAGGCCTTTGTTCGCCATGTAGGCACATGGGGGTATTTGGGCGTAACAATGTTAATTTCGGAGACACCAGATTGAAATTGTTAATAAACTTTTTCAGTGACTGATTTGGAACAAAATAAATATTAAATACTAACATGAAATTTCACTGGAACTGGAGTGGCCAAATGTATACTTAATCCGTCTTAATTACCAACAAGAAACCACTGTGTACTCTCTCTCTCTCTCTTTCTATGAGGCTCTTTCTCCTCTCTCTAATTATGCATTTTTGTCAAAACCAAATTAGCATTTTAAGTAGAAATTGAGTGGAGTTAATTCCCTTTTTTGTGGGTTTTATTTGATTTGTTTTGCTTTGGTTCTTTGTGTAAAGATGTACAAGAACCAGCTACAGGAGCTGGCGCAGCGGAGCTGCTTCAATCTGCCATCGTACACGTGCATCAGAGAAGGTCCCGATCACGCGCCGCGCTTCAAGGCTACCGTCAATTTTAACGGCGAAACGTTTGAGAGCCCCAGCTACTGCTCCACTCTCCGCCAGGCTGAGCACTCTGCCGCTGAGGTGGCGCTCAATGACCTTTCCACCCGTGGTCCCACCAACTCTCTAGCCGCTAGGATTCTTGTAAGTGTTTTTTCTGTTTGCTTTTGTTTTACATTTTTGTGAAGTTAATTTTTGATTTGCATCATTTGGGATTGTTTAAGTGAATTTGTTGAGTAATTTACTAGGAAAGAGGAAATGATAGAGTAACCTTCTGAAGTTTCTCTGTTTCCAGTAATTGGTATTGGGCCTTTCTTGTAAAAATAATATAATAGGTCAAGCTGCATTCTTTAGATGAACTTAAAACTAAGTTTCTATAGGGAAATGAAGCCGCCTTTAGCATTTATTCAACTGTTTACTTTTCGCAGCATTGAATTAAAATTTTACGAAGACAGTTCAAAATTGTATTAGTTTTAAGATCTTTTATTGGACAATGCATTGTTAGAAGCAGGTACAAGATCTTCCTGTTGTGTTAGTGGTGTGTGAGCTATGATTCTGGATGAGCTTTTAGCTATTAGGAGTAAGTTTCAATGGTCGCTTTCTGTTAGGGTTTGTTTTGCTGCAAAAGTAAATAGCTCAAGTAAAGGAGTATATTATCTGAAGGATTCACTATAATTATTTTTGTTAGCATCACAGCTAGTTTTGGCTATACGTGACTTTTGCCAGCTTGGAATTGGTTTACAGCCTGTTTGATTCCCATTTTTAAGAAAATGCATTTTTCTCTCTCTTCTTTTCAACCACACATTCTTCATTAAAATAATATTTCACATAAATCAAAAAATTTTCCTTATTTTTCAACCACACATTCTCCATCAATCTACTATTCTAAAATGCATTTTTTCATTAAAATGAGAATCAAACGGGCTCTTAGTTAATTTAATTGTAGCAGATTAATTCAAACTTATGAAATCAGTCTATTTAGCATTGGAATAGAGCATGAGGATAACTGTTATTTTCTTCCATGTCATGCTTAGCTGCTTTACACGGTAAATATGTCATTAATAGTGTTCCCTACATCAGAAGAGAGGATCAAATAATAAAATGCATCCGTTACAGATACAGGTTGGTACGAACTTGAATTTCAAAGAAATTAAGCCGAGCTAAGCTCGTTGCAAATGAGTTGAGCTTATCTGTGCCAGTATCTGCTTGTGTGGTTTCAGAACATTAAATAGGACAACAAAGGTGTAACTTTAATTTCTTGTTATATTAATTATGTATTATGTATTACATCTCATGCTTAGCTGATTTACTCTGTAAGCGTGTATTTAATGCTGTACCCCCACATTAGGTGATAAATCAAATGATATAATGCATTCCGTTGCAGATACAGGTTAGGTCGAACTTGAGATTTAAAGAAATTAAGCCAAGCCAAGCTTGATAATAAATAACTTGAGCTTGTCTGCGCCAGTTTTTGCTTGTGTGGTTTCAGAACATTAAATAAGGCGCAAGGTGTAGCTTTAGCATTTAGTTTAATTTGTTTTCTATATTTTTACACTTCTAACGTGCAAATATAACATGTTCATCAACTTCTTACCAAATTTTTAGTGTTGAACATGAAAATCACCTAGGTGGATAGGATCAACTATGTGTGTGTTTGGAATTCCTATAGGACCACATAATGTGGCATCTGAGTGATGTAACATGGCCCTGTTTGAGCCGCATTCTTTCAAAAAAATACATTCCTAAACAGTAATTTAACATCATTTCGACTACTCATTCATCAATAAAATAATATTACACGCAAATTCAAAAAATGTCCTCATTTTTTAACCACACATTCTCCATCAATCTACTATTCCAAAATACCTTCTTTCAAAATAATGTAGCTCAAAACACACACCATATTTAATTTGTTTTTTTTTTTTTGGTTGTAAATTTTATGGTAAAACAATTCAAATATGAAGCTTGACAGGTGGCAAGTTTTTTCTCATTTATTAATTTGTAAGCATGTATTAATGACTTGAGCCTGGATGGTTGTGCGTGGTAGCGAGATATTGGGAAAACATGCTAGATTTATAACTTATTTGACTTAAGTGCTCATCTAAGCTTGAGCATCATTCGTAGCCAAGCTCAATTGACCACTTAATCCTTTTAACTCCAAAGCGAAGTTCTGTGGATGTCCATTGTTGCTAAGGCTAAACTTAGTGAAATCTTTGAGGCTAGTTCGAAAAGAGATTGGTGAGGAAGAAAATAATGGAAAGGAGGGTAAACAATGGATGATTAATTTTCAGAAGGAATACGCGTGACGTACATGTCGTGCATACAAGAATGATCTACAATGTATATGAACATCATGGATTCTTCTCATTTTAATGCTTAGTATATATTTTTTTTTGTCAGCCTGAACATGTTGATGTCTACAACCTGAAGGCTGTCATGCCATATTTGTGAACCCTGTGTGAAGTAATCATCTCTTAAAAATTTTAGCGTTTCTTATTTCTCATGGATTGCTCTCTGATGCTGTTGCTCTTCTGGACCTTGTGATATACAGGATGAGACAGGTGTTTATAAGAATCTCTTGCAGGAGGTCTCACAAAGAGTGGGATCATCTTTGCCTGCCTATACGACTTTCAGATCAGGCCTAGGCCACCTTCCTGTCTTTACAGGTACTGTAGAGTTGGCAGGCGTTATATTTACTGGTGAGCCAGCTAAGAATAAGAAGCAAGCAGAAAAGAATGCAGCAATGTCAGCTTGGTTATCTCTGAAATCATGTAAGATATCCAAATCCAAGTTAACCTGCATTTAGTTGTATCAATTTTGTGGAATATATGTTCTTCCATGAAAAAAAGGGTATGTAAACTAGATGAATTGATTTTAATATTTGTGTCCTGTGTATTTCCAGCAAGTAGACTACATAACCGAAGATTTTTGAGGAATTATTGAAGAATGGGAAGGAAAAACCACCATATTCCATACTATTTTCCTGAAATCATTTAGAAGTCATCTTGAATGTTGTTGGGTAAACACGTATACAATGTTCTCATTTTCCTTCTTCATCCTCTCTCGCTTTCTTCCCCTCAATACCTAGTAAAACTATATAAAGATTTGTCTAAACTGGGGTTTGGATTCTTAATAATGATGCAGCAGTGATTTTAGTGTGTTTGCTGTGGCATGTCCTACACAATGGTGGATGCCATCAATATTTGGGAGGTGGAGGGCGGTGAATGTTGGAGTGAGCATGCTTGTGAGAGGGGAAAACTTAAAACGTAGATTTTTTTTATTTTTTTATCTTTTTTTCATGAATTGGTACTGTAGTACAATCCATTCCATGGCCTATTAATAAATCTATAAGTCAATCAATGGATTTTCAATATTTTCCCTAATATATAATCTTACTGAACCTTTTTTGCATTTAATTAGGAGTCGGCTAGATGATTATTTTTATATATATTACTGGCTGATTAAGTTCTAATACTAGTGAGAATTCTATGAAATTAAATCTTTTGCAACCACATTAAACCATGTTAATTTCCGTATTCATCTCCCTCTTCTAAACATGTACCATTAGGATCGCTTTGCTCGTGAATGCTAGTTTCTTTAGGACACAGCATGTCCCAATCATCTAAGTTATTCTTCCTTTAAACTTACTCTTAATTGGTACCACCTTTGCTTGTTGCCCCATCATCATGGTTATTTCGTGCAGCAGTAGTATGACCACACATTCATCTTTAACGTCCTCAATTCTGGTACATTCATCCAATGGACAATGTGTTTCAGTGGTCCAAGACTCAATACGACCATACTGATTTAATATGCATTTCATAGAACTTGCCTTCTTATTTTCTCAGTTAGCTTCCATTCAAATGGGATATCCTTATCACTTCTCTATTTCGTTAAACGTGATTTAGCCTTATGCTTTACATTATGTTAAAATCATCCTTTCTTATTGTAATTGAATTTACATGAACAATAACTTCTTTGGACAACATGATCCTGTTTTGTGAATATTCTATCGATCTTATTTCTTCTATGACTGATAGTTCTGCTCAACTAAACCTTTAAATTTTGAAGTGCTTTTCCAACTTTGGATATCATATGCTATGACTATGAGATCTCATCTTGTACATATCTTATAAGCTCATCCATGAGGAGAACAAAAACAGACTGAAATAGGGAAATCTCTAGTGCTATCCATACCGGATTTCACTATCATTATTGCTCCTGCTCCATCACAATAATTTTGAATCTTATTGATGTATCCTATAAACAAGTAAAAAGAGAAAAAAAGGAGTATTAACTGATCCCCTTTAGCAATTTATGATATATTATTTTCTCTTTAGTTTTCATTTGTGCCAAAGCAGAAGTTACTGTGTGTGATATTTTTCACCTTATCGTCTTTCAGTAGTGCAACAATTTGAGAGTTCGTCATCAGAAAAGACACAAAAGGATGAGCTGGAGCACGTGACAGCAGCCCGTGCTTTGCAAAAGTATCTCATAAAGGCAAAATTGGCAAAGTTTTCTTTTCCAATAAAATTTCCTACACCAAATCCAAGGCCATCTAGTACACAGCAGTCTCCAGCTCCATCATCAAAAATTCTTCCCTTCATATTCCCAAAACCTGGTCCTCATAATAGGCCTATTTCAACAATAAACAGCAATGCAGCATCGCCAAATATTGCTAAGAGAACTCAAAGCCAACCGGTATTCATTACCACAAAAGAGAGCCCCCCATCATTGGTGGAGAAGGATAAGGTCCAACCTCTGAAGTTCCCCGTGGCTAGAGCCGCACCCTACTTTCCAGTGCAACATTGTAACCCACACCACAGAATTGCACCACCAGTGACAATACGAAATGCAATTCCAGTTTTCTCTACACCACCACTTCCTCCACCTCAGTCTTCAGTAGTGATGAGGCCCCAACCTTTGGGCATGGCACCACCTGTCTGCATAAGACAGGCTGTTCCTGTATTTACTGCTGCTCCTGTTCGGGTAGAAGAGCTAACAGTAAGCAATCCAACTGCTCAAGGAGAAAATCTGCAAATTTCTAGACAAATAATTCATGTCAAGGATCAATCAGCCACTAATTTATCACTTGTTCGAGAAGTGGATCCGCTAGTTTCAATAGCAACACCAGGTAGCCATGAGGACTCACATTTTATAAGCTTCCTTTTGTTTCAAGTTGAGGAACCTCTTGGTTCTAATTACTGCCTGTTTTTATAGGGAAGCATGCAGATTTTGAAGTTCCATCAGTTCATGTTGAGCAACCAATGTTTGAGGCCCCAGCCATTCAAGTTGAGTCACCAGTCTATTTAATTACTACACCAACAACCAGTTCAGAAGCATCTGCAGAGGAGCAGACGATATCAGCACAGGAGAAGCTACCAGAGTCTAAAGTGATTGAAGACTTTGAAGAGCTAAAATTATGATTTAGTAGGGGATGTTTGAATTGCAGAACCTTTTGCGTACTGTCTTCTTTTCATTGTGAATTATGTAGGTTTTGATTTTCTTCTTTTTGTTTTCTCCTGTTCCTTTCTTTCTGATACTTTTCATGAGGTAATCTGATTCTTATGTGATGTTGAAGCTCCAGGTAGCTTCACCTCAATAGTTTTTATATCTATTTTTTCATGTAGACAGAGAGTTTGCAGTAAAAAAAAAAAGTAAAAATTTAATCACAAGCTCAATCTCGAGATTAATGCTATTCATCACGCCAGTCTAGTTGACAGTGAGCATCTTAATTTATAGTTCAATGGATTGTGATGCATTTAAATGTATTGGGTTGTGTGGGTGATGATCACCGACGAATAACATATCCTATTCTTGATTTGGATCGAGAATAAGTAATGGTTCCGTTATTACATTATTAAATTAAATTGGATTTAAAATGTCCCTTGAAAATACCAAAAGACCATTAGGAAAACAATGGTTGCTATAGAAAGACTTTTTAATTTTTTTAAAATCTTAATGTCAGTTGTTACGAGCATCAATCACCTAATATGTTACAATCTTGAAAGTGCAAAAACGCATTAGATGCTAAAACTATAAGTGACATGACAACTAATGGATATAAACGAAGCTCCCGCTGAAGTTGAGATGGATGGATTATTTCAATGCACGGTCGCGAATTCCCATATTGCATAGAATTCAACTTAAACCAATCGGCAAAATTGTCAACCCCAATAAGCCTTCAGAGAGTTCGCTCACATTTTGTGTTTTTTGGAGGGAGATTGCGGAGCTTGGAAGTCATCCAAAAAGGCAATATGATGGTCAGCCAATTGACTCGTGTGTTCCTCTCCTTCCTGCACAACAACAAGTTTCTCCATTTCGTGACACTAGGAAATATTTTGATTAGCCTTAACAGCATTACATTTTGATTTTGCCTTTATCTAATTCAAAACAAGGGGATTATGTCTTCCAATTTCAGTATCTGGTCCTTTTAATAGGGTGGTTATACGAACTAAGTTCTGGCCATTGTTTGGAGAAAATGCTGTTAAAATCAATGTCTAGAAATCGCCAATTCGTATGGGTGTCAAATTAAACGTACATGTAGCATGATTCTAACTTATATTCGCACCACCTTTTTTTTATAAATACACCACATTTTAATTATATTAAAGACCGTTAACCTTTATTTATTTTAAAACTTAAATCTTTAAATTTTTTTTTTCATCATATTCTCTTTTACTCTATCATAAAGAAAATTTTGGAAAGAAACAATAATCAAGAACAATTTATGTATTTGAGAATAAGAATGGGATGATAAAAGTCTTAGACGTAAATGTGATAATGTGTAAAGGTTGTGAATCTTTCATACAATTAAAATGTAATCTATTTATTAAAAATTGTGGTGTGAATATATTTGGCCTTTTTAAAATGCACTGCTTTGAAAGGTTGATGACTAAATGTTCTATCATTCACAGATTGGAAATCTGGGGAAAATTGTTGTTTGTGGAATATCGATTATCCTTTCAATGGCTTCACGATGTGCCTTTAAAACGAATTGCTCATTTTTTTTATACTTAAAGCTAGTCAGCAATCGTCTTCCATGATAAAAACAATTTTCATCTCTTTGGTGACCGCTTAGATAATATTTCAAACAAAAAGAAGCGTTTATCCAGGCCGAAAACAAGCATTCGTTATAGTTGATTATAGACATTCGTTATAGTGATCACATGTCTATTATAGAAAAAAGACATCAATTACATACGTCTATTAGACAACATATTGTTCTAATTTTAGACCGTTAAAAATAATTTCACCAATTATCCAAAAGATTTGATTAATTTTGATTTTAAACTAGAAAATTTAAGTAAAATATGTAAATAGTTTTTTTTTTCAAAAAGATATATGCAAGAAAAAGAACCACACCCAAACTCAAATCGACCTAAACGATTGTGCCCGTGCACGCTTCATGTTGAATCGAGACACCTGAATGGACTATTGTTAGGTTTCTATTATATTGGCAATTTTTTAGACAAATGAATTAATATAAAAGAGTTGTAAAAGTCAATAAATCTTTTGGAATTAGTGGTATAGTCCTTGAAGGAGCCCAAGATATTCAAGAAGATCACATATGATCAAGGAAATGCAATTAGAATTCTAAAGAGTGTAAAAAAGCCACACAAGTTATGCTCAAATTTTTAGTCATAACTTGCAATGCATTTTTCACATAGAAAACATTAGAATTTGGACAAAGCCATCCCATAGGAATTGTATATCTTTGAGTTAGATTTTCAACGCATTTCGAATAATCTCAATCGGACATCGAGAGAGAAAGTTATGATTAAGATACTGACAGTTACTCAACTATCGCTTGCCTGTCGCTAGCTTCTCACTCGAGCGATAAAAACAAAGATGCCTCTCATTCGTCTGTCAATAATTCCAACTCCCAACGATAGGCTTACGTGTAAAAAAAACCCCAATTAGCATTTTTTGAAGAGCTTTACATAGTCCAAACTACCCAAACACCTTCAACTATAAATACCCTAGCCCTAGCACGAATTTTGTGTGGTTGTTCATTGTGCCATTTCTTCATAATACATCATAATATCCTTTGAAGATCCAAGAGCTCATTCATACATTGAATCAATCTTTTTATTCTTCAGATCCTACAACCACATATTGGGAAAAACATCAAAGTTATTGAATCCAAAACATCGACTTCCTTAATACAACAAGGAATGAACTTTCTAAATTGAACTTCAGAGACTGCTGGAGATTGAGAGATGTTGGATTACAAGCGTAGTAAGATTACAAGAATTGGAGATTATTAGAGTTCCACTTGGAAGAGACAATTGCAGAAGATTGGGAAGTTGGTGGAGTCAACACATCTTGGAGAGTACATAAAGTAGATCGAAAAGTCTAGTGGAGCTAGCTAAGTAGCATTTGACTGTAAATTCATATTGTCTATAGTGGAGATAATTGATTTGGTTCCAGAGTTTTTACCCAGTTGGATTTCTCCGTCAACAATACTGGTGTTGTTTATTACTTTGATTATTAAATGTGGCATTCAAAACATAGGAAAAATTAGACTTGTATGTTTAATAATTTATAAACTATTAAAAAGTTATTTGTTGCTTTTAATAGAGTAATTTCGCTCTTAAGTTCAAATTAATCTATAATCTAGAACATTCTAGCATTATCCAGAGACTGCCAAGTAGTATCTAGAGCTTTTCAGGTGGTATTAGAGCCTAACTTCGTATCCTGACCTTAATTTGCCTAGATGAGCAGTTCACTAACTGTCCCGCCATTTTTTATGGCAGCAATTATGCCTGTTGGAAGGTTAGAATGAGAGTTTTTTTAAATCAATGGATGACCGTATATGGTTAAGTGTTGTAAATAGTTAGGTTACTTCTTCTAGCACCATTAATAATGTTGTCACTCCCACCTCTATAAAAAATTGGTCAAAGACTAACCTAGATGAATGTAATTGAACGGTAAATATTTACATTTTTTTATGGTTGTCACCTGAGGAATTTAGGAGAGTGTCCATGTGTGAGGTAGCTAAAGAGGTTTAGGATATCTTATAGACCACAGATAAGAGAACACGGGCTATGAAAAATTCTAAGTTGCAGATGTTGACCACTAGGTTTGAAAAGATCGAGATGAAAAAGGATGAAACCTTTGATGAATTCTATGTGAGCCTAAATGACATAGTTAATTCCAGCTTCAACTTAGGTGAGAGAATCTCAAAGTCTAAGATATTCAGAAAAATTCTTAGATCTTTATCTAAGCGATTTAGGCCTAAAATTACGGTTATTGATGAAGCCTAAACATGTTCCTAACCCCCAACCTAAGAATAAATTATTTGAAAGACATACTAGACAGCGTAAGACCCGCCAATCTAGGAATAAAAATCAGTGATCTCATAACTTTGGTGCTAAGTGTATCCCTACATATTTTCATTTTGGTGAGTTAGGACACATAACGTCTAGGTGTCGTCAATTTTTGAACAGATAGAAATCTGGACTTTAATAGGGATTATGTTGGTTAGATTGACTTCCTTACTAGTCAGGTGAGTCAATTGACCAAGCTAATGACACAGTTGAGTGGAAATATTCATATCACTAGGTAGGTTTGGATAAAGAAAAGTGATCTGAAACAGTTTAAAATAGATTGCGGTGCTCTTAAAGGTAAGAGCATTTGCATACCTAACTGATTAGGTATTTATGGTGCATGTTTGTGCTTAATCGGTTGAGTTATTGACTTATGCATGCATCACATTCGTGTATCTGTTTTTTCTAGGTAGTTTCAAGTATGTGCATCTTCATTATATTTACATTGGTACGTGCATATTTCTTTTGTCTTGTGTGTATTTTATTTTTTATTATTTATTTATTTATTTTATTTTTTTGTGCTTGGAGCATTCATGTTTAAAAATAAAAACAACAAAAAATTGAAAAAATTGAAAAATGCAAAAAGAAAAGGGAAGTGAACTTATTCTTGCAGCATGATATATAATATACTTGATTGTGTTTTTTGTGATCAAGTATGGGTATAATTGATGAGTTGTAGTATAGTTTTCATTGCTTGCTAAAGTTATTATGGAATATCTACTATAGGTGTCTTCATATATCATTTGCACTGTACACACTATGATATTGTTAATGAGACTCAATCACGTGTGTGTGATTTGGGATGGCAGTCACGTGTTAGTAATGTGACTTTGAATATGAATTGACCAAATTTATTAGACATAAGTTCAAGTATATTCCCCGATTGTATAAAAAGTTCAATATATTATATTCTTTTTCGGAGCTTATTTGATCGAGCAATTAAGCTTGCGGGATGTTTCAAAACATGTGTCTGTGGTCAACTGACTTAGGTTAACAGGCATAAATCTTGCTACAAGGGTTATAGTAGTAGCTTAATGGAGAAGGGCCTACACTTAAGATGTAAAAAATATGATGAGTTTTTAAAATATTGAAAAATGTGAATAATATATAAATGCTCAAAGTCAAGAGAAAGAAAGAAAATAAAAATATATATACAATATGAGCTTCACTTAACGGTTCTAATTAGGCGTGAGCATGGGTTGGGTCAGGTTGGATCGATTTTTATCCCAACCCAACACGATCGATTTGACATAAAATCAAATCAACCCAACCCAAGTAAATGTTAAAATCTAACCCAACCCAATCAAGTGTCGGTTGGATTGAGTCGGGTTGGTCGGTTTAGCATTAGCACTTAAAATTCTTCTAATTCGACAAAATAATTCACCACATTGATAGAACTACAATCATCTATAATGTATCAATAAACTAACGCCCATACCAGAATTTTCTATGAGATGTTCCCCGGTGGTATAAGGAGGCCCAGGTTCAGTACCTTGAAATAGATATGGATGGTTACAACATTTACGCAGCTACATAGCTATATTCAGAAGGCGCTTCCGTTCTCCACCAGCATTTACTACCTCAAGATCTTTCTGCAGTAGAGCCTTGTAGTATTGGTTCTGCATCTGAGACATGCCTACTTTAAGAATTGTCTCTTTCTTGGGTGGCAAACCTTTCTCCACATCAGATTTCAACCTTCTCAGAAGGAAGGGTCTAAGAACCTTGCATTGCAGACAGAGATAAAACAAATTAAGGATGAGTAAACAAATTGTTAAACAAACACAATTAGAATATTTGGACATCTAATGAATTTATTAAGTCCAAACACAAAATTCCACACCACCTATCAAATAATTGCTGTGGATAAGATGAAAACATCAATTCATGATTAGAGAATTAAGAGACCAACAGTGGACGAAATACTACACCGTTAATCTGTTTCAATTATACTCATTTTTCTTAAATTAAGAGACCAACAATGGTCATCACACATTGAATATTTGAAAGATACAGACCCATCGTTGACCCTTTTCATCACAAATTCCATTCACCACCAAAACAAAATCTAAACCAAATACATTATATGTTAACTTCACAAAACCAAATACTAAAGTAACCCAATTATCATTCCAAACATATAATTAAAATCAATAAGAAAGAATGCTACCCCAAAAAAAGTGACACTTCTCTGAACTTTAATGTTCTAATCCAATCCCTAACCACCACAGTCTCCCCCAATAAATTCAACCCCTCATCAGGCCCTCCTTTAATATCCACAATCTTAAATTTTTTTTCCGAAATTCACCAACTTTTTTCTCCAAGGTCTCGGTTTTTGTTGCCTCTCCGGAAGTGATAATAGAGCAAAAGGCGCAGCGTAACAGGGGCACAGAGGCGGAGACGGAGGAGGAGGCGGAGGAGAATAGTTGTAAGGAAATGGAGAGAGGGGTTTTGGGTTTGTGGAAGAGAGAGAGAGACGGGTTTTCTTTTTTTGTTTTGCCCAAGAGCAGAAGGTCTTGACTTTTTATTTTGCCTTTTGAATGAAATTTGAGAGTTTTTTTTTTTAAGCGGGTTGGTTTGCATTGGGTTTCGGCGGTTTTTCTGACCAACTCGTGACCCGACCCAACACAACCCAACTATCCAACCCAAAACCCACCCAAAAAAAAAAGCAAAAATTCGACCCAAACCAGTCGATTTGGGTCGGTTCGGTTGATTTTTTGGGTTTGGTCGATTTTTTGCCCACGCCTAGTTCTAATATACTTTAAATGGTTTGATTTTCTTAAGTTGAAGGATAAACTTATTGGTAGATGTTTAGCACGTCCATTCTCACAAAATTAATATCTGGAGTCCTGCTTACAAATGATTGTGACACTTTACATTTATGGGTCACTTATATAATTTACTCCATGTTAACTTGAATTGTGTACGTGGGAAAGTTTACTGATCATTGATTATGCTTGTATTTGCTATCAACTGCATCTTTAAATTATTGTATATTGATGTTAAAAGTGTTTTTGATATTGATTCCTTCGTTTTGTGACAAAAGGGGAAGAGTGCTTTATATTGAGAGGGGGAGATATAAAGAGATAAAGACTATATCATCATACTTTTTGAGAGAACAACATTTTAGGGAGGGGGAGAAATATGGTGAAAGTTTGCAGTAATGGGAGATTGATTATTTTCATTGCATTTTATATCATAATGTATGGCTGTTTGAGTTTTTAATGTTTTGTAATATTAATGTTTTTTGTTGGTATTTTGATTGACATTAGTATTACTTCTCATTCTAGCATGCTTAGCTATGATTATGTGCTTGAATTGTTATATTTCCCGTATTACGTGCTTTTACACTTGATATTTGAGCTTATAATTTCAAGAAACGGGTATAACAAAGAATGCAAGAAATAGAGCTGGGGTAAAATAGATTTTTGTTTTTACTATCTTGACTTTATTGTATAGTTTTATCACAGAATGTCAAAGGGGGAGATTGTTAGGTTTTTATTATATTGACAATTCTTTGGACAAATGGATTAATATAAAAGAGTGGTAAAAGTCAAGAAATCTTTTGTAGTTGGTAGTATGGTCTTTGAAGGAGGCTAAGATGTCTAAGAAGATCACGTATGATCAACAGAATGCAACTAAAAGTCTAAAGAGTACCAAAGAGCTATGCAAGTTATGTTCAAAATTCTCAGTCGTAACTGACAATGCATTTTTCACATAGAAAACATTGAAATTTGGACAAGGCTACTTCAAAGTAATTGTAGCCTTTTGAGTTAGTTGTCCAACATATTTTGAGTCACCTCAATCGGACATCATAAGGAAAGTTATGATGAAAATACTAACGACTTTTCAGTTGTCACTCGCCTGTCACTGGCTCCTCGCTCGAGTGACAAAAACAAAATGTCTCTTTCATTTGTCTCTAGCTCATCGCTCGAGCGATAAACTTATGAGCAAAACACCCTAGTTCAGTTTTTTTTGAAGAGTTTTACATGGCCAAAGCTACCTAAACACCTTCAACTATAAATATCCAAACCCTAACACAAATTTTTTGTGGTTATTCATTGTGCCTCTTCTTCATAATACATTCATAACATCCTTTGAAAATCCAAGAGCTCATTCATGCATTGAATCAATCTTCTTGAGATCCTACAACCACGTATTGGGAAAAATATCAAAATTATTGAATTCAAAACACCAACTTCCTTAATACAACAAGGAACTTTCTCAATTGAACTTCAGAGGCTGTTGAAGATTGAGAGATGTTGGACTACAAGTGCAAGAAGATTACAAGAATTGAAGATTCTTGTAGTTCCACTTGGAGAAGACCATTGCAGAAGAATGGGAAGCTGGTAGAGTCAGTAGATCTTGGAGAGTACATGAAGTAGATCGAGAAGTCGAGTGGGGTTAGTTAGGCAGCATATGACTGTAAATCAATATTGTCTGTATAGGAGGTAATTGGCTTGGTCCAAAAAAATTTATCCAATTGGGTTTCTCCGTCAACAATATTGGTGTCGTTTATTGCTTTAGTTATTGACTGTGATATTCAAAACATAGGACAAATTGAACTTATATGTTTAACCATCTAGAAACTATTAAAAGTGACTTTTTACTTTTAATAGAGTAATTTCTCACGTAAGGTCAAACTAATATATAATCTAGAACACTCTAGTAGTAACCACAGACTGTCAAGTGGTATACAGAGCTTTGTAACTATGATGGCGACCTTCGTGCATGCATGTGTGGTTCAAACCCAATGATATTTAGATGTTCTCCTTTTCCACAAATTGGGTGTACACCAAACTTGCACCTTATAAACCAAAACATTTCATTCATTATAAATTACTCTAACTAATAGAAATTCGATTTATGGTTCCATTTCTTGAATTTGATGTGAGGTGTGGAAATGATAGAAGGTCCTTTACTGCATTCAATTTGATCATTGTGTTCGACTTTGTTTATTTTTCAAGTCCTCACTTTCGAGCATCCCCTGATTCATTATCGGAAGGTAAAGAAGATCATTTGCATACAAAATAAAATAAAATAAAAATGAGAAAAACAAAAGAGTGTTCTTCCCTCTTCTTCTTCTTAAGGTAATAAAGATAATATTTATATAAATAAATAAATAAATAAAGAGAAAAAGAGAAAAATTCAATCGTCTTCATCATACTTTAGGCGAGTTGAGTTTTCCTTTATTTTTATCTTATTAAAAATTATGTCTGAAATTAGTAACACCAAAAAATATAATTAAAATAAAAAAATGTTTCTTTCTTTGCTGTTGGTAATATTAAAAGCATAAATACGTTTACAAATTTAACTTACCAAACAAATTTTGTCAATAAATAAATTGATGAAAACATAAAAATTAACTAATTTATAAGTTGATAATATTATAAGGAAAAATAGAGAGATATTTTTTAACTTCTATGTTAGTATCTTATCAAAATAAATAGGATTATTCACAGAAATGTTACAGGGGTCTCAATGGGGCCGGGCCCCATATGGTTATTTTATTATCAAAAATTAACCACCCACCCCACTACTGTGAGTTATCTGTAGGACTTCTGTAAAAAAAATTCTGTAAAGATGCATAAATGAAAATCAACAATATCGTTGTCAATAATTTTGAATCATAAACATATATTGTTTTCAATCAGAATCATCATAGGTCATATCATCGATGATTAACGAAGGCCTCTCGTCAGTGACTAAAGCACTATAGGTCATTTTGACACCATGACTACATTGTTGTTGGTAATCGCTAACGAATGATATTCGTCTATAACTTGAAGCATAGTTGGTGATTACTATTAACATATCCTCAATAATAGCTGACAATGTTGTGTAACAAATTACCAACAATATCAATGTTGGTAATTACATTTAAGTTATAAGCAAATATTAATTTCAATCAAAATAACAATAATCGTATCGTCAACATCACCGACTAAATTTCCATCTCTAATCATTTGCTCCATTAAATTTTCTATTACTGTTCTTGATAAGGCCTCCATAGCAATTTTACCTAAGGCCAAAATAACAATTATGTTTATCTCAATATTGTATCGTCAAGTCTTAAAAATGAAGAGACAAAATCACAAGTGAGAAGCAAAGATGATTTTATTTTTTTTTAAAACCCAATTCATCAGTCAACACAGTTGCCAAGTACCTCAATTAAGAGTCTGAGACAAGTCTCTAGCTGCGTCCATTTAGGATAAATGACCAATTTAAAGGAGAAAACGAACGTTGACAAACATATGCCGCATTGTTTTTTCCTTTCAAGAAAATTATAACCATTAATATTAAGCCCTTGTTTGATTTCCATTTTCTCAAAATTCATTTTTCTCTCTCTTCTTTTCAACCACACATTCTTCAATAAAATAATATTACACGTAAATCCAAAACTTTTCTTTAATTTTCTACCACACATTTTTCATCAATCAACTATTCAAAATGCATTTTCTTCTCCAAAATGGAAATCAGACGGGGCCTAAGTACTTGTTTAAGTCCCATTTTTTAAAAGAATGAATTTTGTAATAATGATTTTTGAAGAATGTGTAGTTAAAAAGTGAGAATTTTTTTTGAATTATTAAATAATAGGACTCAAACTGGGGCTTCTCGACCCACAGTACCTATTATCAACTTGTTTGGAAATGTACTTTTTTTTCTTATTTTATCTTTGTAAGTAAGAATAACTCATATTTGTCCAAATCTTGTTTGGGATTTCTACCCTCGACAAGAATAGAATTTATTTTGTTTTTATAAAAAAAGAGATTATATTTGTACATTTGATAATCTCATCCAACAATACCCATCTCAACTTGTATAGGAATTTGTCTTATTTTACTTCATTTTAATCTGGAATGCATTAACAAAATGAAAGTTCAATATGATATTTAGTCACTACTTAAATTATTCGAGTCTCGACTTAATGATAGTAACTGAAATCAACGTGGATTTAAAAATAAAAATCGAACAAGTTTGCTTTATAAGAAGTCTGAAGTTTCAGCTTTCCTAAGATAACTGCACATCAGAGTCGAGGAAATGTCTGAACTATTCACCCATAGTTTGCTGTACAGAATGTACTTGCATTACCGACCTCGAGGCCGGGGCTGAACACAATATACAGCCATTACAGCTACTAACGAGTACTGAGAGGAAATACTATCTTATCAATAGCTATCTCTAATCAAATTATGTGCGCACCAGTAGCAGTTGGGTCAACCATTTATCCACAGAAGGAAGCATCCATTGCACGAAATATTGAAGCAGTATCGAACCGAAAGTTTCTAAAGCTCTTCCCAGGACCTTCCGAAGGATGCATGTCACCCACCGGTTTACTTGGCTGGCTTTCTGTTGTTGTTGAGCAGCTTCCAGTAGAGCTGTTCTTTACCTTCCAAACAGTAATTCCTTTCAAATGCACCATATAAATTGTCAGTAAACTGAAACCTGGAAAAGCACTCTTTCCAACAAAACTTGAGAGATGACAAGGAACATAGGGCATAAGTTCATTTTAGTCATTAAACTTAATTTTGTTACGAGGATTTCTTCATGTTGACACAAAACAAGAAGAAGAATCCAGCAAGGAAAGATATTGTGCGTGCATAATTTAGCATGCCTCTTAGTATGATAACCACGCACATTAAAATATCATAGCAACACAACCATAAAGGCTGGTTTGCAAATGTAGGCCTTACCAAGATAAGCCACCATATAAATGGTCATACTGTCAGAAATTTCCCACCTAATTTGTCCAAATCCCTAAATATTGCCCTGAATCTACCAACAATGCAAGATGGGGAGTTGTTTCAATGCTCGAGACTCAAAGGTCATTAAGCATCAGTGTTTACAATTGGTCCAGTAAGATTGGCCGATAGAAGCACATTAAACCATCAAGGTTCATCTCCTTTCTAGTATTTATATTTTCAATTAAGAAGAAATTAACGAACCTTGAACCAAGGCCACTAGGGTCTATCATGTGCTATAAGGATATAAAAATGTAGAACAAAAAAGTCATGCAATACTAGATTGAGAAGCAGAACGGTGAGAGAGAGAGAGAGAGGACCTTTCAAAGGTCTGTCTGTTGTAGGTGCTAAGGGAGATGGATGAGCAGCAATCCATGTTTTCAAAGATCTGCAAAAGAGGTCTGGATCTATAAGAAATCAATACACAGTTAGGCGATCGCAAAAACTGTATGCCAACAAACTCACTTAAGAAACGGAGCAACCATGTAAAGCTTGAGGCCAGTGGTCGCACGAGATATGACATCATCACCTGCTGGATAAAGTTCATCAAGTCGGTGCCATGCAATCTCCTGAATAATATCCCAACATAGTTTAGTTGTCCTAAATCAGATTTGATAAACATGCATTCACACAAGACTTGGGCATTTATAGGTATACAACACATAATGTATAAGCAGAAAAGCCTATCTTTTGCACTTTTTCCAGAAAGATCTAGGCAAAGGTCAGAACAGAAAACAGAAGAAAAGAAAAACTAAGTTCAACCTTAAAGATAAAAAGGCATTGCCACAAAATGAAGTTGGGGAATTTTGAGCTTTTCAATGGAAAAATGACTTACACTTATCTCTTTTTTAGTGAGAGGAGCAAAGGCTGTATCATCCTTCACTCCAGCAACTATGTACAGCCTCACTCTCTGCTGTCCAAAAATCATTTCAATGTAGTCATCTTTGTTAAGAAGTTTTGAAAAATCAAAACCTGTTTCCTCCATGACCTGCATCCACACAAAATGAAGTCGGAAACATTTTATTGGTTTGAGCATTATGTGCGTGAAGAGAAGGGGTCAGATTTCAGGAGGCTATAACTATAAACATTACAAGAAATACATATCAATTGAATATCGGATCAATATTGATTGGAAAGAATGTTCCTTCAGAGTGGTTATGAATTGCATCGATACACTTACAGGCTTTTCAAAATCAAAGGATACATTTGACTCATAAATTGGACAGTGGTGGACAATTGACATTGAGAAACCCAAAATGATTGACTAGCATCATATTTATATGCCCCAAAAGAGATATCAAGTAATCAGTCAACGTTAACACACTCAAAAATTGAAAGACGTGTACATGTTCACCCAAAAACATTATTATTCCAATGCGCATTAATATTTTACTCCTGAAAATCTATAATCTTTCTAGCACAAGCCTGAAGTAGAAAGAACCTCAAGTAATTACAATAATGTACATGATAGTATGTTTTCAATTCTCATGAACCTCAGCATTCTAGAGGACACTGCTACAAATCGTTCAATAAAATGACAAATGACGTGCGAAAAAATATAGACATACTTCTCTGATTGCACAATTGTGGTCTTCCTCATCTTTATTCTTTTTCCCACGGGGAAAGCTCCAGCTTGTTCCTTTCCATCCCTTCACTAGTAAGCACTGATTTTGTCGTCATAATAGTTCAAAAGCAAAAAAAAAAGGAAAAGTCAGTTGTACTCGCAAAACTTTAGGAAATGTAACCCAATAGAGAGATTCATTTCAAGTACATTTGTCAGAGTAAATAAGAAAATAAGTTATTTAAAGATCTTTTTCCATTCGATGAACACCTGTGTTTCTAAAGAAGCTTTCATGCCATAATACTAGTTTACATTTTAGGGTTTTACTGTCATAAAAAATTCAAATCTTTAACTATCTTACTGAATTCCAGTGGCATAATGATAATATAAACTTCACCACAATATCAGCGCAAACATTCAATCCCTAAATCTTTTGCAAATATGTCTGAAGAATATATAAAACAAAAATGACGAAATCAATCAAAATTCTCATGACAGATGCATCAATCAGAAAGAAAGACGTATACCCACAAGCTGGACAGAAAAAGAACCAAGTTATTTAAATTTTTTAAAGTTATTTAATTATTTCATTCTCTCTTTTTTATGTTAGAGGTTTAATAGCTCATATACACCTAATGAGTTACAATGTCAGCTCTTGAAAGTTTCATTTCAAGGTCAACAGGTAAGAGTTGAAAATCTGCACGCTGAATGTAGAAAGTAAAGACTGTCAAAAAAATAAAATTAAAAATGATGACAACATAAAGGAATGTTCAGCAATGTTATAGTCGCCTACTTTGAGGATTAAATAATAGATTTGGAGCAGCCATGATCAAAATATCTTACCCGTTCATAAGTTTCATCCAGTATAATGGCTCCTGTTACTGGAACTCGAACCTTATACGAAGTGAAGTCCTTAAATATGTCATCTATATGGGCAACATATGGCTTCAAAACATCGCAATTGTTAAATACTGCATCATATTAAGGAACATGTGTATAATCAGATATTAAAACATGGTATAAACATGCACCCTCATAAACATTCCACATTCATATAAAAGTGAAAAGACTAAGCCCCATTTAGCAATCATTAAAATTATAAATCATTTTTCTCTCTCTTCTTATCAACCACACATTCTTCAATAAAATAATATTACACGTCAACCCAAAAAAAAAATTATTCCTTTTTAATTGCACATTCTTCAAGAAAACACTATTTCAAAAATTAATAGCCTTTTTGTTTCAAATTAAAATCTGATTTTAATCTAATTCAAAATCAAACAATCAATATTAACCGCATATTTTTGGATCCCACAACTTTTTAACTACACATTTCAAAAACTTCTATCACAATCTACTAAAAATCTGATTTTAATCCCCACCAAACACTCTCTAAAATGGCATATAATGGGGACCAAACAAGAGCTAAGCAAATATAAGACCTATTAGATAGCCTTCTCAAATAAGTCAATATTATAGATGTGAAGCTTGTCACTTTCAGAGTCAGAGTACATCACGTGGCCCGAAGATATAATACATGGCTGGCTTATGTGTAAAATGTATGAGCAAGAATATCAATTCAAATTCCAACGGAAAGACTATATGCTTAATAAGACCAAAGAACATATCAATCCAACAATTAGGAGACAAAAAAATTTCAGCCCCCTTTGATTCCTAATAAAATGCAAGAGTATGCAATCTAAGTAGACAATATAGAGGATACATAGAGTAGTAAATTCCTTTAAAGTCAATGACTTCAAAGATGGATTCTTCTCCACAGAGTTATCTTCATAAAACCAATGTGCATACTCCACAAGAAACAAAATCCTCTCAAAAGATTGCTGGTCTTCTTTTGGCACGTTCAGAACAAACCCGACTGCATAGAAAATGCAGAAATATAAACAATGCAATTACAACTATATGACATTAAAAATATAGTGAACTGGGAAACACCAACCGGAACTGATGATAATACACATTCATCAATATTCAAAGAAAAAGTGAAAATGCACCAAAACAGTCTTTACTAAGAGTTGATCATTCATCATGAGTAGCCAACATCATACTGACATCTTTGCCAAAAGAAAGCAATTGATTAACATTTTCCTCATATTTTAAGCATGTCAAATGATTCAGTAATGATTGCTTTAATAGTTTACCATATAGATTCATATGTCATTAGATTAGACCATAAAAGAATATAAAACAAATAAGAAACTTATAGACATGTCTTCTCCATTTCCTGGATCGTTAGCTCTTGACCTATATTATGCACCCAAACTGACCACTTTATGATCTATTTGGCTCAAGCAATTATTTTATAATATTTTCATAATCACTTCGCATTTCCATTCGGAGAAAAGGAAATATGTAATATGAGTAGTCTAGCAATTCGAATTTCTTCCATGGTTCTACCATAGTCTATTTATTAGTAATTATCCAAATAAAGCTTGACCAAAATTGTAAATAGCTTTTACTTTACCCATCATTTTCTTGGGATCAACTACAAATTAATTATAGAGATACAAAATGATCGATTTAATAAAATTGACGAAAGCAAAAAACATCAAGAAAAATAATTAATTTAATTCATGACTTCAAGTTACAACAAATTTTAACCTATGAACTCCCACTTTACCCTTTAAAAGTTTCAAACAAGAAAGTCCCAGTTTCCATTACTTGTTAACTGAAAAATTAGTAAAAAGCATATTCAGGTAACGTGTGTATGTATGATTGAATATACCTGCAGAGATCGTCGAGGAGTTCTTGAGGAGGGAGGGCGTTTTTCGAAGGAGCGCTCGAAGATCGATGAAGCCCACTTGACATTGTTGATCAACAAGAATTATAACCCTGATTTCAAATTTCAATGTATACAAAATCAAAAGTCTGTATATACAGAAGGGGAATGGGAGGTTTGTAGTCTGATTGAGTCAAAGCGGAGACAATAAAATTTGATAAATTATTAGTTTTAAAATATTGTTAAACGTATTTATAATTTTATATCATATTTTTAATTTAATAATTATATTATATAATTGTCAATTTAAAATTTTATTTAAATGATGATTGTTTTATATAATTTATAAATTCGGACATTCAATCTTTTTATTATAATTAAATTATATAATCAAAGTCAGTTAATAATATTATGATAGAAAAAATTTAAAATATATGAAATGACTTTAGATTTTGGGTAAAGTGTTGAATTTTGAATAATAGTATAACTCGAAAATTTAAATTTGTATTTTATTCTCTAATAATAGCATAACTCGAAAATTTGAAAATGTAAAAAATAAATAAATAAATGGGACAGATTCTCGTGCCGCCCTCGTCCCGCCTCGTTTAAAGTAGGCAAGACGTGGGGCGGGATTGGGACGAGGCGGGAGAGGGTGCCTAGCCCCGAACCCGTCCCATTGACATTCCTAATTTAACACGTGTCCCTTATTTTTAAACCATGTCACCAATCATGTTTGTATAGCAAAGTTCAAGCGAAAAAGTATGTATGGAATGAAGCTAGTTGTACCCAAAATGGTTCATAGAGGCTTTACAAAAAAATTGAAAATGTTGAGGCGGAAGTAAAAAAAATGTTGAATTAAAGCGGGAACCACGTACCACATTTTCGCCAAATTATCCAATTCACGTCTTTCATCCAGCGATCCAAGCAATGACTATACCCATCTTCTAGTTCTCACTCATCCTCTCCATCAATGCTAACCAATCAACGCCGCACCTCCGGCCACACTATAAACCCAGAAGCCTGCTCTCAACGGAGAGAGATAAATTACAGGAAATGGCGAGTCGAGATTTTAAGGTTTGGTGGGGTTGATATTGAGTTTACGTGATGAGCAAGTCTTCATCATCACTCTCTATGTCAGGCGAAGCTCTGGGGTGTCTCCCAAGTCTACTCGACGTGTTTACTCATGTGAGACACTTTTCTCGCTTACAATAGTGTTTTGTATTTTTTATTTATTACTTGCTGTTTTGCAAAATGTTGCGATTTGAAGGTATCCTAAATAAAATAGTTAGTTTGTTATTGTACCCCTTCATGTTTTAAGTCCCCTATTTCCTCCATACAGCACTACAAAATGTCATTTTCTTTAGATATTGCATGATGTGCAATTTGCGATGACTGGTTTAATCCAAAGTTTAGATATAATGACGGTATTGACATTTACTGCATTATGTGCTTATATGTCTGATCAATATGTATTGATTCTAAAACTAAAATTACGTTTTATCATGTAATTGGTTTGTGTTTATGAATGTTACAACTTATTTTGTCGCAGCATAGGAAATTATGGAAGATGTGAATGATGAATTTTTGTTAGAGTTCGATAAGGAGAACGTTGCAAAGAATATTATCAGGGTGGAAGAAGAAACACTAGGACAAGAAATAATTGTTTGAGTTCTACAAGAGATATGCTTCTAATGTAAGTTTTCCAGTTTAGGAAAAAAAATTGAAAAAGGGGAACAACAGAGTATTGAAATAGGTGATGTTCATATGTTGTCATGAAAACCAAAGAAGCAATAATGCTTATATTCACAAATAATAAGTCAGATAGATTGTAAAGCAAAGATCTCTGCTTCTTTGGATAACTATGAAATGT
Organism: Osmanthus fragrans; assembly: GCA_019395295.1. Lineage (NCBI taxonomy): Eukaryota > Viridiplantae > Streptophyta > Magnoliopsida > Lamiales > Oleaceae > Osmanthus > Osmanthus fragrans. Next base: position 20,800,399 of record CM033346.1, read on the forward strand.
GGAGAATTAACACAGTCTAACTCGATCATAATCATAGAACAAGTCCTACTAAGTCTAGATTGTATCAATGCAACAGAGAGTTGAGTGCAAATGTGAAACATAAACTTGAAGTAAACGATATGACAGGAATTTCATTGCACAAAAATTAAAACTCAGCAGTTGTTGTGCATGGTATGTCAACAGGTTAAGGCAGAACACCAAAAACCAACTGGATTGTTAAATCCACTAGATATACCTGAATGGAAATGGGAAAATATCACGATGGACTTTGTGGTTGGATTCCCGAAGTCAGCAAGAAGAAATAATGCTATATGGGTAGTAGTGGATCGACTAACGAAGTCAGCTCATTTTCTTCTAGTGAAAATGACATTCAGTTTAGACCAATAGACACAGTTGTACATTAAAGAGCTTGTGAGATTATACAGTGTACCTGTATCCATTATGTCTGACAGAGACCCAAAGTTCACATCCAAATTTTGGAAAAGTCTACAAGGAGCTATAGGAACGAAGCTGAACTTTAATACAGCATATCACCCTCAATCCGATGGTCAGTTTGAAAGGACCATCCAAACTTTGGAAGACATGCTGAGAACATGTGTTTTGGATCTAGGAGGTAATTGGGAGTCATACTTACCTCTAGTAGAGTTCGCTTATAATAATAATTTCCAAGCAACTATTAGAATGGCGCCATACGAAGCTCTCTATGGTAGAAGATGTAGATCTCTTGTTCATTAGGATGAAGTCGGAGAGAATAGAGTTTTGGGACCAGAGATAGTTGAAAGGATGGTCGAGGTAATCGATAAGATCCATGCAAGAATAAAGGCAGCACAGGATCAACAAAAGAGCTATGCAGATACAAGGAGGAAGGATGATGTGATCCAAGCAACGAGTCCAATGAAGCCGAGCCCCGACCGAGACCCGTTGCTTATTGAAGGGGTCCGATGACGCGATCAAGGGCAAAAAGGGTAAATCAAGCATTGGGACTACTTGTGCAAGTAACAATGGACGAAGTCATGATCTACACGCAAAAAGAGGCAAGTTTCATGTTGGGGTCGAGGTCGAAAACCAATTGGATCAACAAGATACAAGTGAACGAAGAAGGAGCTCAACCGAAATGCCTAAGCGATCGCTTAGAGTAAAAACCAAGCAGCCGCTCAACTACCAACTAAAATGCACAGGCGTCAAAAGGGTCTTCCAAGCGACCGCTTGGAATATAACCAAGCGACCGTTTGGTTATAAAATTCAGCGACTTTTCTATTTTTGGCGAGAATCCTAGTTTCATTCAAATTCTATTTTTAATTGATGTTTTACCATGTTTGGGGATTATGCACGAATTTTCTAGGGTTTTTAGCATTAGTATAAATAGTTTATTTATCATTATTGTAAGGACATTTGACAATTTATCAATTAAGTGAGATTTTGCTTTCCATCTTGTTCTTCTTAGAACACCGCGAACTTATCAAGATCTTCTTGTGACGTTCAACATCGAGTGCAAATCACGGGTTTTGTAATCAAGAGGTCTATCAAGCGTCGTTCTTGTTGGGTTGCTTGATTCAACATTCTTGGTTGAATCTCTAAATCGGAATTATCTTTGGGCTTTCTTGGGGTTTCAATCTAGTTGCGGGGTTGCGTAGTGTTCGTTGCTGCGTGGTTCTCATCAAAGGATTTAGAATTCCAAGTTGGGGATAATGTGTTTCTGAAAGTAGCACCGATGAAAGGTATACTTATATTTGGAAAGAAATGCAAGCTACGATCCCGGTATATCGGACCTTTCAAGATACTTGATAGAGTCGAAAATGTGGCTTACCGACTAGCTTTGCCACCTGAATTATTGGCAGTGCACAATGTGTTCCTTATATCGATGAGAAAGAAGTATGTACATGATCATAATCATGTAGTGAGTTATCAAACCTTAGAGGTACATAAAGATTTGTCGTACGAGGAACTACCGATCAAGATAGTGGATCGAAAAGTGCATAAACTAAGGAATAAAGAGATTCAGCTGGTTAAGATACCGTGGAATCATCATGGCGTAGAAGAAGCCACTTGGGAAAAAGAAGAAGAAGTCAAAGACAAGTATCCAACACTATTCGCCCAATCAGAAGGTAAATTTCGAGGACGAAATTTTAATTAAGGTGTGGGGGATGTAGAACTCCAAATAATTCTAGACACCTTAGTGGCACTAAGATATTATTATTGGATGGCTAAAGTATACTTCAGATTTTTAATTTCATTTGAGACCCATTTTCGACATAGGAAACGTTCGATTTGGAAAATGATATCTAAATAAAAGTTGTAGCTCTTTGAGTTAGCTTTCCAACTCACTTTGAATTACCTCAATCAGATATCAGGAGAAGAAGTTATGATAGAAATACTGAAAACTGTGCAGTGTCAACCGGACTACAACCGGTCGACCGAAACTGCTTGAAATGAAAATTCTCGTTTTTCTCTAGAATTCAAATATTTATTTTCATCAATTATTTTTCTCAAATGGTCACCCACGTTTTTGGCAATAAAAACCCCACTAAAGTGAAGCATTTAACCTCAAACTTGAATGACACCCATATTTTCTCTCTTAAATGAAATTTGACCTTTCATTTGCTTTAAGTTATGGGATATTTACCTATAAATAGAGACCTCATTTCGCTCATTTTTTTTCACACCAAAATCAAGAGCTTTTACATACTAAAGAAAGATTTTTCAAGAGAGAAAAAGAGATGGAGGAAAACGAGTTTTCCTAGAAGTTTAAAGAGTGTTTCCAAGCATCAATTCTCAACGGTTTTCAAACATCCAAGAAGTGCATTTCTTTCAACGTCCAAGTTTCATCAAAGTTTTCAATCCAAGTTTTCAAAGTTTCAAAAGCATCAGTCAAGGTAGGTAAATGTGCAATGTGTTTAATCGTGTTAAGTTATAAGTTTCGACTCATGTTAATGTTTGTATGTCAAATGGTACTCCGGTACGGCATATCCCTCTATGTTAATGTTTATATGTCATATTGTACTCTTGTACGGCATACCCCTCTATGTTGAAGAAATGTTCCTATGTCAAATGGTGCCCTCGGGTACGACATACCCCTTCATGTCAAATGGTGCCTTCGATTACGGCATGTATGAAAAGTTTATAAGGTTAATGTTTTGCAATGTATAGCTTGATCACGAATGCACCTATGACACCTATTGAGTTTTTCAACTCACGGGTTTAATCTCATCTCTACAGATTGAAGGAATTCTACCTCGGGCATGGATGGGGGAGAAGATGGAGAGTGATGCAACGAGTCCATGAAAATCCGGTGAATAAGTGATTTTGATTTATTTTTATGATATATTTTCCAATGTTATTTCTTTAAAGTTTTGAATAACCCAGAATGCAAGAACAAGTTATGTTTTCTTCAAATAAATTACATTTTGTTGTTTTAAAAACGATTCAGTGTTTTTGATAAAAGTATTTGAAGTATTGTTACTTAAATTATTATCCGAAAATGTTAGCTTCCGCTAAAGCGTATATACTTGTTATTAAACCACCGGTTAAGCCCACTAGGGGTCCGGGCGTTAAACCTTGTGCTCAAACCGTTAGAACATACGTACTGTCCACTTTGGGGTGGGTAAAGCCCACTTATCCCCTCATGGCTTTCTATCCCGTTTCTCAGGATTCGAACTCAAAACCTCCATCATATGGGAGACTTAAGAGGAATTCCATCGTTAGAAACTCCACAGTTAAGCGTGCTTGACTTGGAGCAATTCTATGATGGGTCCCCTAGGAAGTTTTCTCGGAGAGCATGCAAGTGAGGACAAAGCATGCTGAAAAGACCCATATTGGTACAATGGGGACAGTACGTCTTCGATTTAACGATCGGGACAGCCCGTTAAGTGGGGTACCAGTTGGCTCTGCCCACCCCAAAGTGGACAGTACGTATGTTCCAACGACTTGGACGCAAGGTCTGGGTCGTTACAAGTTGAATGCTTTTCGCCAACTGGTCTTTTTTTTTTTACATAACTTGAAAGTGCTAGCTGCATGTGCATTATCATAGAGCAAGAACCTGATTTTCTTCTTTTAGAGCAGACTTTAATTTGGCATTCTAAAGTGTAAATTAAATTGCCTTGTAGTTTTTGCATGTCTTGTCAATTTGAATGGGCAATGCGTTTAGTTTGGACATTTTAATCCATTGGCTCTTGATTTCTGAGTTGTGTTTGTTAGTGTTTATCCGACTATAACGTAGTGACTATTTAAGTATTTTGGTAATAGTTTGGTCCACTATCAACTTTTCATTCTAATACTCTTCCTCCAATGTTCAATGAACTTCTTTTGTTACACATAATTACATTTATGAGCAAATGGAGTTGTTTGTTTTTTATTACATTTCCAACTGAAATTCCCTCAATTGTTAAACCAATTTCATTCTAGCACATATTTCGTGTTATTGTATTACCAAAAACTAGTCTATGTTCATCAAACCCGTTGCTCAAATTCAACTATATTGAACAACGAAAATGTAGCATCCATCATTTATGAACAAGCATATAGAATTAACAATAATGAAGAAACATATTAAACATAAATTACACCATATTCCAATGCAAAATACATAGTTACGCCATATAAATCTTTTTATTACAAACATAACTCGAATAACCCTTTGAAGGAAATACTAATAATCAAGTCGGCCCAATTCCTTTCCCACTCCCTTCCAAACTTCATGTTCCCTTGCGGAATGTCACGTTCAATGAAATCGTGTCTTCTCGTTTCTCGATTATTCAAGCTAGACTTTCAAGCATGCTTGGCAAATCTTCGATTTTCTCATTGGCCGCAACATTCATCGCTTGATTAACGGTACTCAATTCCTCATTTGATTTCCCTTCTTTGTCCCAGTCAAAAAATCTACAGATATTACTGCAAGTGTTGAATAATTCCCCTTTTTTTACGTGTCTCCTTTTCGACCTCAAAACATTTCTGAAATCCATGTGCACACCAGAGGCAGCAACATTTTCTCGTGCATTCTCCAAGTAAGTGCCACTTGCTTTGACAACTATGACACATTCCAATATTCATTCATCTCATTCTAAGATGGAAAACAACCAAATAAATTAAAAGTTCACATCATATATCCAAGATGTGCATTAGGTTACTTAACAACTTTGGAAAATTACATGTCCATGTTTAATGTGTGTAGTTAAACTAACAAAAGACAAATAAAACATGGAAAAACATTCAGAACTTATTGGTGGCTCATCTTCGTAATTAGATGTCAAACACTTACTTTAGGTGTATAGATGGATAGAAGTGTCTTCTTCAGTTGTGGTTTGGCATCGGGGAAGGAGGGCATGATTGCGCTGGTTGTTTTATAGCGGTGGAAGTTTGGAGCAAGGTTCAATGATTTTTCGATATCGGGAAGGACTTTTGTTTGGGTATGGTAAGGACTTTTGTTCTTCACTGATTTTGGCACCGGCCGAAGACAGAGATGAGTTCGACGATGTTGTCTCGCCGTTGTAAATGGAGTAAACTGGAGATGGTAATGGAGAAGTTTGGAAGGCTTCCAATTTTGGGAAAATTGAAATAAATGCCTTCTGAATTACTTTGGTGTCGTTTCCTCTCTTTCTTTTCGTTTACCTTTTTTATATATATATTCTAGGTACATCAGCACTGTACAACCCTTATGAAGGTCATCCCCATACACTAAGCGCGATCGACATATCTGAGAAGGTAAAAAAATGCAGAGAGACTTGAGGGATTATCAAACCCTCCAAACTTAAGTTCTTGCTCATCCCGAGCAAGATTATTGATGAGTGTTCCACACTCATGATATTTATGCCACTTAATATATTATTTTGAGAGTGTTTTAGAATATTTCAATGTGTACTTTGATGTTGTGGTATAAGTTGATGAAATAGAAGAAAATAGAAAAAGTTGGCAAATTTGGAGAAAAATAGCTAAATTGTAAGAGATCCAAAGTTCGAGGACTAAAAAGTTGTGTTGAACCTCACGATGAAGATCTGAGAGTACTAGGAGTCAATTGGATAAAGAAAGATGTCAAAGGGATGGAGTATAGATAAAGTATGATCACACATCAATTTCCAACCGAAAACGTTTTTCCTTGGATTTTTAGTCTCATATTGAGACCCATTTTTTACATAGCAAATGATAGAATTGCAGGGGATGTCTGAATCAAAATTGTAACCCTTTGAGTTATCTTTCCAACGCATCTTGAATCATCTCAATTAGACAAAAAACGAGAAAGTTATGATAAACATACTGAAGGAAGCGCAGACTGTCTTTTTTACCCGAACAGTAGTGGCGGCACCAAGGCGCCATTCTGGACGCCAAGACGCCAGGAAGATGCCAAAAACCAGCAGGAGACATGGCGTCAAGGATGCAATGCTAGGCGCAAGGCACCCATTTACGAGCTTCAGATTCACGCTGTTTTAACATCTTTTCTCGGCCCAAATCTGCTGAAAACTCTCTCAAAACTCAACCACATATAAAAGGGAACATCTAGACCTAATATTGGAGGTTGGGCAACCAAGAAAACACAAAAGAAATCAGAAATCATTGCTAGTAATTTTCTGGATTGCTTGGGCGAAATCTGGTACGGCTGGAAGCAATTCTTGAAGAGGTGAACATCAATAGTTGAAGAATCAACGGAGGAGAACGTGAAGAATTGAGGGAGAATACCTTCAAACAGTTTTCTTTTCTCTTTAATCTATGTTTTCTATTACAAATCATATGGATATTGTCAATTTAATTATGAGCTAACTTTCTAGATCTAGGGTTTGATTGTAATCGACTTGAGACATGTTTTGATGCTTATTTAGTTATCTCCTTTGGATTTTCTATTGATTTATTTATGTCGTTGTGTTTAATGCATTCTATTACCTGATCAATAATTGGATGATTCGATGCTTGAATTTGACGCTCGAGAGATGGGAATTTAGGTGTGATCTAGAACAACATAACTTAGGTTTCATAGAGTTCGAGAGAAGATACGAATCTTTGAGGTGTATTTGGATTTAGAACCATTAATGTGTAATTTCTATACTTTTAATTCGAAATAGAGATATTAGGATTAAATTATAGAATTAGATTATATTTATCGCTCGAGAGAGGAAATATGATCACTTTAGAGGTTCTTGCCTATAAATTGTGAAAAATTTGATTGAGGTAACACGATAGGTTGAAAAACATTGTCGAGAGTGCAATGAAATCATTCACTAGGCATTTATAACTTGATAACTTCTTTGAATTTTACTTCCATCTAGTCCCCTTTTTTTATTCAACTTTCATTAGTTCAGAATTCACATCATTGATTCCATCAAGATTGTCTAAATTAAGTGAAAACTAAACCAATATAGTACTCGATAAAAATCAGATATCAATCCCTGTGGGTTTGACATTCTCCACTTCATCACTTTATTACAAAACTTCACACCGTACACTTGCGGTATAAAATAACGTTGTAACAAAACGCTTATCAATTATCTACTAGCAAAATCAAGCAACATATGATATAGATCAACAATATTAAATATCCATGAATGTAAAATTGGATAATCAATTCACAAATATGCTTTCAAATATCTACTAAAAACAATTTGAGTGTATCCCATGTTTGATCGGTATGTGTGTGCATAGTCACCTTTCAATTATCACCTAGATTCGAAAAAAGTTGCACGGACAGAAAAGATTTTCAAATTGGTGCCAACCCGACCCTTGTGGTCATTTTTTTCATTTCTCACTCATGAATTCCCGAGATTACTCTATAGGTTGCTCTCAAATGTCATTTCATCATTGTTTGTCCAAAACATCGTAGCTCTAATTGTTAATGTGTATATGTAGTTTTCTTCAGCATCGATAATCAACTCAGTTCTTTTAGCTCTCTAATTTAGTTAGGTCTAACCGACAATGTCAACATTCTATGCATGTGATGATTCTCCCAAAAGTTGAGTGCTTCGACATTTAAGCTTATTCTAAATAATTCAATTATACTAGTTATCCATGCCCCAAATTCAATTACACAATCACAATTTCTTGCAAAATAAAGCAATTATAGATCATGATTTAACCTTACCCCTTTAAATTTTCTTCTTGACTCGTGTAACGAACTTTAGGTCGACGTCTCCCTGATTTGTAAAGAACAAAGGGTATCGAATTTTGAGATACCCATACGGACTTACTTACTCAAGTAAAAAGGGTTACAAAGTGAGGCATAGAATTTAACTAGTGCAATACTCTTTTTAAGCAAGACAAAATATATGGGGCATAGATTTGTAACATACGATCATTACATAACTTATACTTGTTAGCCAAAGACGTTTCACACAAATTTATTCAACGTGCATGGAATCAACACATTTCTAAATAATATCATTTACAAGCTCAATCACTCCCAAAAAATTATCTCGCAGTGTGGTTAAGTGATGGAGAAGAAAATATGGGTTGATAGAAACTTTATACGCGATGCACTACCTAGTTCTACCAATTAAAAAAAAAAATTCATCCATCAATAATTTCTACATCTAGACAACAATTGATAATGACTATTGTGCTTAAAAAGAGGATCTTACATGGATAAGAAATTTTTCAAAAAGAAAATTAAGCACAAATAGTATAATTGATCGTAGCTTATGAATCAATAACAATTTTGAAATATCAACTCAAAGTCGGCAAGGCTATCTAACACGTTAAAACAAAATCACCACAAAATAGGCAAGATAAATCACCATCCCCAAACTTAAATTGTACATTGTCCTTAATGTGTAAAAGAGAAGAGAGGGTTAGCAAAACTCTCCCATTTGGATAGTTGTTGAAGGATCCTCATGATTGACTTAGGCTTGTGACCTTCTTGTGTACATCTTTCAAATTTACCCCCAAACTTGTTAAAGAGCCACAAATTACCTGCTAATATATAATCAAAATGTTGATAATGTAAGTATTAAGCGTAAGTATGGTTTAAGAGTAATAAAATTGGATTGCTTATAAACTAGCGCTTATTTAAAGTCTTTAGCTCAACTTTTGGGCATGATCACTCCAAATTGCCAAGAAGAATGGACAAATTCTCTTTACAAAAATCACCTCCCCAAGTACGATCTTAACCTTTGCCCAGGGCCGGTTTTGGGCTGAGGCGAATGAGGCATGGGCCTTGGGCCCAAAATTTAAGGGGGCCTCATTTTTTTGCCCATTTTTTTTTTTTTTTTTTTTTTGTTTTTTTTCCCAGCCCTTGCCTAAGCCCATTACCTGCCCAATTTATCAACATCGGCCAACCCAAATGTTAAATCCCCAATTCCCAATCCCAATCGTCTCCCTCTCAAGACTCGATTCAAACCAGTACCACCCGACTACTTCTTGATTCTTCACCGATGCTTCCACAGTTCCGCTTGATTTCTGCTCTTGCCGGCCGCCATTCTCTGTATTGCTGTAATAAACTTCACTATTTTTTCTATAAATTTCTTTATGAACTCTAGGTTAAGTCTAACTTTCTAAGTCTGATTTGTTTTGGTTCGTTTGGTGTAGATATTTGATGGAATTAGCCTTGATGCCGAACTGTTGCAACTTCCGGAGTCAGAGGTGTCTCCTTTGACCAGCCAAGCGGGGCGGCCCAAGCCATTCGTCATTTGGCCGAGAAGCTTTTCGATCAGTGGCTGTCGCTTCCGGAAACAAGTAATCAGGTAAATTGTTGTTACATTTTTTATTTTATTTTTTTTTTCAAAATTTTAGCCTCTCGTCTTAATGAGATGTACACATTTAGTTTATAAAAGTTGCGTACTAATTGGAGTTTCATTTAGGGGTCCTTTTGCCTATAGAACGGATTGGATTGTCAATTAGGTTGATTTACAATGTGAGCTAATAACACATTTGAAAGATGAATAATATTTTGCGTGCAATGTTGTTTCGGCAGAGTGGCGAAAACAGGGGAAATTACAAAAATAATGAGAAGAAGTCTTGGGGATTTCATAGTCTAAATATTGATTTTCGTTTGAAGGGAAAAAAACTTGTTTAATTTCGGAAATGAAGGAACATTAATTATAGCTTGGTGTCCATTATATTAACCATACTTTACAAGTTACAACTATCTGTGAATTGCAGGTAAAATATTTGCTCTATAAAGCAAAGAGAGGTCGTTCTTTGAATGTCTCTGGAGCAGCAGACCTACCTGCTTTAGGTTCTCCCCAGAAATTGGTGAATGACCCCGGGAAAGAACTCATACCGCAGGTCAGAGTAGTCAATATTTTTATATTGTAGTGGGAATTTTCCAGGTTTTTCTCCCTTCGTGTGCTGCTTTTGCTGAGACTTCAATTTTAAATATTTTGAACAAATATAGTAATTAGAAAAACTAAGCGATGTAAAATTTGAAAACTATAACACTATAAACAGGCCTCTGAGATCTTGGTGGTGGAGAACTCATCAGAATGACTTTAGACCCATTAAGAGCTGTAAATTTTTTTTTGTCCTCTCATTGGCCCGTTATTTAATTAAATCATAAGAGTTCAATTTACATTATGATTGTTTAGATGAGATTAAATTAGATTTAATATTTCGATAAGATTTAGTTTATTAGAAGTTCTTTTAGCTTCTTTTAGATCATTTGTTCTATAAATAAATGGTTTATTCATTGTAATTTATTTCAGGCTCGTAAGTTGTGACAACGGAATTTTCTAAGGTCTGATTCGATAGTTTTCGTGAAATTCTACTTCTCAGGTAAGCAATGGCTTGCCCTATCTTTTTATTGGAGAGATTGCAAATGTTTGAAACCTTGTCGGCTTATATAATTGTGGCCTTGTCGACTTATATAATTGTGGCCTTGTCGGCATATATGAGTGATTATTGTAGAATCAACAATTGCACAGGCGCACGTAAATGTAGTAATTATATTGAAAACTCTAATTGTGAGATGATTGAGATATTTTGTAAATTTTTTTAGGTTAATCATTGGGCATTAGATACACGATATGCCTCCTAAATATGAGTCTGGTGCTCAAAAGAGAAAAAGGAAACGAAATGAAATTGCATTAACTGAAAGTCAAGCAGGGAATATTGACAAGTACTTTAAAATCAACAATGTAAATGTGTTGAATGAGGATGAAATAGATATTCAACCTGCCCGTGTTATTGAAGTAGATGAGGATGAAGAAGGGAGTCAACCTGCTTGTGTTAATAAAGATGATGATAAGGAAGAAGAAGTGACGAAACCTACATGTGTTCATGACGTAGATGATAAGGAAGAAAATTGTTGCTTTTCTCTAAATTTGGATGATCCCGGTAATTGGAAAATGGTTGATCAAAGAACGAGGGATTTCTTAGTTGAAATGGGTCCAAAAAGAATTGATGATATCTCGTTTCCAACAGATTGTACAAATAGACATTTCGATTCTTCACAATATCAGCGATTACTACCAAATGGGCAAATAATTGATAGAAGATGGCTAGTATATTCGGTGTCTATGGACAAAATCTTCTGCTTTTGTTGCAAGTTGTTTAAAACACCGAAAAATGTGAACAAAGTTGGCCAATTAGGTAATGACGGATTCAACGATTGGCATAATTTGCATCGGTCCATTAAAAGTCATGAAAGAAATGAGGAGCATTTACGTTGCATGACTAATTGGATTGAATTGGAAAATAGGCTTCGAACAAAAACTACAATTGATAACAATGTTCAATTGTTGATTGATGCAGAAAGAGAACATTGGAGACATGTATTAACAAGGATAATCGCTATTGTAAAAAGACTTGCCAAAACCACATTGCCATTTCGAGGAGGTGATGAAAGGCTACATGTTGAACATAATGGCCTATTTTTACAAATGGTGGAAATGGTTAGTGAGTTTGATCCAATAATGCAAGAACACCTTCGACGAGCTAAAGCACGCAAGATTCAATATACGTATCTTGGCAAAGATATTCAAAATGAGTTGATACAGTTGTTGGCTAATGAGGTAAGAAGTGCAATTGTCAAAAAAGTGAAACATGCAAAATATTTCTCAGTTATACTTGATTGTACACCAGATGCAAGTCACGAGGAGCAAATGTCTTTAATAGTACGGTTTGTAGATGATTCAGCAAACTTACCTACAATTGAAGAACATTGGCTTGAATTTCTTCAAGTAGATGACACAACAGGACTTGGACTTGCAACCGAGCTTCGAAAGGTTTTGACCAAACTTGATTTGGATATTGATGACATTAGAGGGCAAGGGTATGACAACGGAGCTAACATGAGCGGGAAGTACAAAGGTGTGCAAAGAAGAGTACTTGAAATTATTCCCCGAGCTTTCTATACTCCATGTGGCGCTCATAGTTTGAATCTAGCATTATGTGATATGGTGAATTGTTGTTCCAAAGCTGTATCCTTCTTCGGAGTGATACAACGCATCTACACATTGTTCTCGTCTTCTACCAAGCGATGGAAAATTTTCAAAGATAATGTACACGGTTTGACAGTGAAGCCATTGTCACAAACACGTTGGGAAAGTCATGTTGAGAGTGTGAGGCCTATAATGGAGCAAACTGCACAAATAAGAGATGCTTTACTTGATTTGGCAGAATGTAACGAAGATGCTAAAGTGAAGAGCGAAGCCGAGTCGCTAGCAACATATGATATTCAGAATTTTGAGTTCTTACTTGGCATGATAATCTGGTACAGGTTGTTGAGTGCAGTCAATGTTGTGAGTAAATTTCTTCAAACCGAATCCATGGATATTGATATTGCTATCAACCTCTTGCAAGGACTTGTTTCATTTCTTGAAGATTATAGAGAAAATGGATTTGCTATTGCCATGGATGAAGTGACAAAAAAGGCAGGCGAAATGGGAATTGAAGCTGTATTTACAGAAAAATGCATAATTCGAAGAAAAAAATAATTTGATGAAAGCAGTAGTGATGAGGTAAAACAATCAGCAGAAGAATCTTTTAGAGTTGGATACTTTGTTTTTATAATTGATCAAGCTCTATCTTCTCTAAAAACTCGATTTGAACAATTCAAACAATATGATGACACATTTGGATTTTTGTTTAATCTGAAGAGGCTAAGGGACACAGGTTTTTATAGTTTGTTGAACTATTGTATGAATCTTGAGAAATATCTGGAACATAATGGGTGTTCAGACATCAGTGGAGAGGATTTATGTACGGAGTTACGAGCTTTGGAGTGTTATATACCAAATGAAGCAACAAGAGCAATTGAAGTACTACGATGTTTGAAGCCATTGAATGTTTGCTTTCCAAATGCTTATATTGCTTACAAAATTTTGTTAACCATACCGGTTACAGTTGCATCTGCAGAAAGAAGTTTCTCGAAATTGAAGTTGATCAAGACCTATCTCCGATCAACTATGTCGCAAGAAAGATTGAATGGATTGGCTATGCTATCAATAGAGAAAGAAATGGTTGAACAGCTAAATTATTCAGATTTGATTAATGTTTTTGCGTCTAAAACAGCAAGGCGAATAGTATTTCACTAATTGTTTGAAACATTGTTGGTTTTGTTATTTTATAATACAACTCTTTTATATAATATATTTGTTTATTGTTGTAAGGTTAAGTTTTAAGTTAGCAATATGTTGCATAATACACCGTTAAAAATTACATTTACGTTGATTTGGGGCCTAGGGGCCTAATTTCTGAACTTCGCCTCAGGCCTCATCAAACACAGAACCGGCTCTGCCTTTGCCCATTGACTTTATAATTCCCATTTTCTTCATGATATAATTCCCATTTTCTTCATGATAGTAGAAGGTCCCGACCACCTAGAATAGAGTTTTTTGGGGAACAACTGGAGTCAAGAGTTGTAAAGGAAAACTTGTTGCCCAACATAGAACTCTTGCTACACGATGTGTTTATCATGTCATTTCTTTATCTTTTCTTTGTATGTCTGGAAAACTTGGACAAACGTCTCTTGAAGCATTTACTGTCAACTTAAGGAATAAGGATCCTCTTTAATTCCCGATTCAAAATCTCTACTTGGCCACTTGTTTGTGGATGATAAGGAGTCATCACCCGATGTTTTCACTCCATACTTGCTCAAAAGCAATTATGATGAGTCAGAGGTTATAGCAGTGATAAAGCTGGGATTGATTTGCTCGGACAATGACCCCGACAAGAGGCCTACGATGAGTCAGGTAGTTAGGTACTTGGATGGAGAAGTAAGTGTTGGTTGCTCCTGATGAGTATAATGCTGACAGATTGGAGGATTTTGTGCATTCATATCTGTCATCATCATACTTTGAGGGGGCGGATGGCAGTTGGACGTTGATGAGGTCGAAAACCTCCCCTGGATCTCAACTCCTGCAAGACAGCAGTCAGCAGCTGCAGAATATGCATTCCTCTTTTACTTGCACTCGTAGTTTCAGCATTCTTGGTTCAACCTCAGGTCACCGTGAGCTTTCCACTCTTCCAGCAACTTTATTTCAGATGATGTATGTATATAAATCGTAGTGGTTCGGTAGCGCAGATACTTAATAGTAGCAGCAGTTATTATGTTACATTGTATATTGTACTATCCTTTCATCTTACTATTAGGTGGTATTCACTCTAACTAATAACTGCCTATGACAGTGTGTGTGATATTTGTCGTTCTCATAGACGAACAGTCGAAAAATGAATGCTGCATAGACCAGAACTTATTTTTTTAGTGCTTATTAGTATTTTGTTTTTGCATGTTTGGTACATTGAATTGAACATTGTCACATGCCTTTCTCCTTAATCGTGTCAACTTCAGTGGATTTGACAATCATTAATTTAAGTCTTTTTCTACGTACTCATTTTTAACCACACGTTACAGCCCAAAACTTTTTTCTACTTTTTACCCATATATCCTCCAGAAAATCACTATTCAATACTCCATTTTACCCAAATAATGATTGTCATGACTAAACATGTTCATGTTTGTTTCGAATAAGTTTTTTAGTAGCTCATGCAGAGCTCTTTAAGTTGGAAATAGTGCAGAAAAGGTTCTCAATTCTTTCTGCCTTCTTTTAAAAGTTTGCAAGGATAACAAAAGAAATTCTGCTAAAGAACGCACAAAATGCAATTTATTAAAAACCTTTCTTCAGCAGATCATAAATAATAATGACATATATTCATATTCAACATCATCAGTAACCAAGAATATTTACACTGTTGTCCAGTCCTCAAATTTCGTTCCAACCAATTACAATTGTTGGTTAGAATCAGCCTCTAACCATCTTCAGTTTCCTCCCAAAAGAAAATGGGAATTTCATTTGGAAGAATCTATTGACTTGCAAAGTTCTCTCCGTCATTTTCTTCTTCAACTTTCACCCCATCAAGAATTTCATAATCATCAAATCCTGCACATTACATTGAGAAATATATAAGTAACCCACCCCAATATATAACACATGAATTCTCCGAAAAGACTATTTGTTACCTCCTCCCAATGCTTCAACATCATCAATTGGTGGTCCTAAGAGGGCAGTGTTACCTAAAGGTGGATCAACAGACATCCAGTCCGAAATCTCTGAGCCCTCTGAGATTAATTCTTTGTCCATGATCCAGTCCTCAACAATACTAAATTTTTCATATGAAATGGGATCCAGAGTTTCCTGTTCTTTGTCACTCAAAACCCTACAAAATAATCAAGAAGACAACCACTTATAGTTAGTCTTAACCTTTCTGAATGTCAACGTCTTTAGAATATGGAAGGGCTAATTTGACTTACATCTGCCTCAAGGACATGTTGTACTGAACAAAAACAAGGTCACTGAGTCTCTGATGCTCCAAGCAATTTTTCTTTTCATGCATGCATTCAAGAGGTATTCGAATTGGATTATGCCGAATCAAGCTGCAAGTTTGACTAAGAGTGCGGATAGCCAAGCGAGCCAAACTAGGGCATCCCCCACCATACGTTAACCACCACTCAGCTGATTGCAGAATACAAACCATAATAAACATTGATAAGGAATAAATGAGTTTCTAAAATTGCCATGGCATGCACCCTAAAATATCTTTGCTTATTTTTAGGATTATTGTTGTAGCTTTGCGTATTCATTTCATGCCTGGTTGTGCATGTCTAGCTAGAGAATAAATAAGGTTCACCATTGCTGGTTAATGATAAATTGACCCACCGATTACAGTTAATTTGTCACTTTAGAAAAATAAAAAATAAAATAAAATAAATACAAGGAATTTGTGCAAAGCAGTAGACCTCATTAACAAACCCACATATAGAATGCGGGGAAAGGTTCTTAAAAGTTCAAATTGGTACACATTCCCAATCTTTGGGCAATCCTCTTGTTAAAAAATGGCATGTTTCTTCAGCATCAAACACTCTCCCCAGATATTTCAGTTTTCATCAAATTTTCAGTAGAAACTAACACAAAAATGAAAATGTTAATCACACAAGAATTGAGGCACCCAATTAAATTTCATTTCATGAAAGGACACTCACTGGGAAGTAAAGTGTCCCTAGCTCTGATAGCCATCTTCCGACCAAAGTCTCCCGTACCACCATGATAAGAAGCTGTTTCTTTCACAATTTTGTCCTGAATCTTTGGGTCAGAAACCAATTTCTCTATACAATCATATACTAGTGACCGAATATGAAGATGCACATCTCCTTCAAGACTGTAGAAAAACTTGGGGTTAAAATAGAAACCTGCAGCGTGAAGGGGATGGCGATGCAGTTGTTCCCACCTGTGATCTATGATATTCCAATAAGTTGAATACTTTTTTTTATCAACAAGTTCCTTCTTAATTGTTTCTTTCACTCGATATAGTCCTGCATAAATGAACCCCATAGCGGGGCCCTTTGCACTACCAACTATTTTCAGAAGCCGCAAGAGTGGATCAGTTAACCGCACAATTGACACACAGGTGGCCCAGAAAGACTGATCACTGATACAGTCTAGTACAGCTAACCCCTCTGGTTTCTTTGAGAAAGGGCTCCCCATCCACTCCTCAGAAGTAACCATGGATTGAAGATTGTGTCTGATATTCACCATTCGTTTGAGTGTCATAAAATCTGTAGCCGACCGTGTGATTCCTATATCAACCAAATCAACTCCAAATGTATATCGTCTCATCATGTTCAAAACAACGCTATTAGTGTAGATGTATCTAGAGATTGATTTTGCTAGTTCTAGCTTAACTTTTACCCAATCCAGTTCTCTTATATCCTCAAGCATCAAGTCTATGCAATGTCCAGCACAAGGGGTCCAAAATACAGAAGGGTAAGTATCAGTCAGTCTTTTTCCAGCTATGACATAACGCTCTTCACTGCTAGTTACCACTTGCATCACATTTGTCACATCAACTTCTTCCACTGTCTCCTTGAGCAATTCATAAAGGGCATCAGTAGAATCTATGATGTGGGATATATCCACGGACCTCAAGAAAATTGTTCCTTCTGGACAATACACCAAAAAGTTCACAAATGTCTTACCCCTTTCCGAATTCCATTCATCTACTAAAACGGAGCAACCAGTCCTTCCCCATGCTTCTATGCAGCGATCAACATCATTCCTCACTTCTTGAACTGAATTCTTCAAAATCCAGTTCCGAATATCATGGTAAGAGGGGCCAGCAACCCCTGGTCCGTGTGACGCAATTGCATCAACCATCGGCTGAAAATAAGCAGAGTTCACAGCATCTAAAGGTATTCCAACGTCAAAGAAAAACCTCCCTATTGCCATATGAACTGGACTATTCACCTTCTTCGAGTTCATATTCTGCATATTACTCAAAACAATTGCATTATGATTGGCCGCAGGAGGGGTTTTCCTAACTCTTCCTTTCTTCTTTCTACCACCGACTTTGTTGATCACACTATCTTCTCTATTTACAAGCACATCTGCATTCTGTTCGTGCATCTCGGGCACAGGAAGCAAATCGACCTCAGTATTCAAACCAGAATTATGGTTCAAAACATCAACCCCACTAGTTTCAGGATTATCAAAATTACCCGACATCTCTTCGGAAAGTTTCTGTTTTTTCCTCTTCTTAACAGCAATCCCATTCAAACTTTCTAGCATTTGGAACCTAACATCTGATGGAACTCTCAAACAAGTAGCTGCATTCCCTTTTTGACATGCAAGGTGCTCTTTAATCCTATGAATCCCACCACCCTTAAAAATTTTCCCGCAGTATATACACTTGAGCTGAACCCTGTCACCATTCTTGTACATTTGGCAATGCTTCCAAGCCGGGTCGTGCTTTTGTGAAGTCACAGGCACTGGCTCCATAACTGCCGAAGACATTTTCACATCTAATCTACCTTAAACACATAAAAAAACGAAAATTAATTTCTAAATTTCCTCTAAATGAGCAAATTCTTCCCCCAAAACACACACGCATACACATACACAGATACTAAAACTTACAGACGAAATCAGAAAAGGAAAATAGCGCACTGACATAAATGAACAAAATTTTACAGCATGCAAATTCAGAACACGGGCTTTATGGATCGGGTGAAGAACTTACTTTGGTTTGATTCGAATTAGAATTTTTTTCCCCCTTTCGATTCGAGAATTTGGAGAACGATGAAACCGAGTTAATTGGGGATCGGATTTTGTGTCATATAGAATCAAAGAGAGTCGAATGACGACCGGATAGGCCGGTTAGGGCAGCGGTCAAGCCTCCCAATTTAGCTTAAATTAGCGTGGGTTTATCCGGAGACCCGGTCCAAGGAATTGATATCTACATATCTATAATGGCATTATGAAAGACCAAAATATTAGAGCTTGATTTATGTTGATATTCAAATAAGTGAATATTTACTCAAATAAATTGAAAGGGCGAGTTAAGACAAATATGAGATTAAAGTTTGTTGATACAATAATGAGAATAAATGGATCGATCAAATCATTGTTTCAACCGAATATTAAGAAGTGTAAAAATCAGGGTGTCGTTGATTTTATAGAAATCAAATAATTGTTTTGATAAAAAAAAATTTTAAAAAAAAAAAAATCATTACAAAAGTTGAATCCAAAGAATTCCAAGTTGTATAAATTTATTTCATTAACCATAGGACCATGGTTCTTGTTTCTCAAATACCTTAAAGAAATGGTATATGAAATAATATTTTGGAAAACCCCCACGCCAAAACAATGTAAAAACAAGAATGCCGTGCAAATTAGAAATTGTAAAAATAAATTAAGAAGAAAAGAAAATTTGCAACAAATGTTTACTTATTCAAATGGGAACAATTCATAACTAAAAATTTTAGTATGGTGTATTTCAATAATAAGGTAATAAGTTTCAAAATTTCAAAAATCAAGTTTGTATTAAATTTTATTTATGATTTAATTAATTAATTATTTAATTCATTAAATATATAAAGGTCAAAAAATTTGTACAATTTGGTCACAAATGCGTTTATTGATCACATATTATCAAATTAATTTGTCACAATTATTTCAAGATCACAAATAAAAAAAAATTAGGCCACAGAATTAATTCCGATGTCACAAATATGAATTTTAATAGGTCACAATTTACTTCCGTTGTAACAAATCAGAATTTAATATGTCACAGATTAATTTATTAAGTCTCAATTAATTCCGAGGTCACGAATTTGAATTTTAATAGGTCACAATTTCTCTCCGAAATCACAAATCAAAATTTAATAAGTCACAGACTAATTTTTTTAGTCACAATTCCTTAAATTTTATGGTCACAAACCGATATTGATCTCGATCAAGATCCACCACCAATACTTAGTCACAAATCACTATCCCGCAACCGCCGCCTGCACCACGCTACCACAACCACCAACGAACATCACAATTGAAATAACCAGCACTAAAGTAACCGGCACCACTACCAACAAACAAAAACCACCACAGGTTCATCGCCTGCCCCACCACACTACTGTAGTCGCGTCACCCGACGCCAACACCAACACCAACACCACAACCATTGCATTGAATCAAAAACAACCGAAAATTTCTCGCGTTGTAGATCGGGCAGTAAGAGCGTCGCGCTCGTTGTGACCCGCATTGCAGATCAGGCAGCGAGAGCGCCGCTCGTTGTGACTCGCGTGTCAATACCACCTCCACACAACTCACCACAACTACTGTCGTCGCGTCGCCCGGCACCAACACCACAACACGACTGCTACGAACTTCTCCTTCGTCGCCGGTTAGAGCCGCCAACAACCCAACACGGACCACTACACACCAAACACGCCGCCAATACCACGCGGCACTGAAGCCCGTCGCGACTCTCAAATTTCATCTTAGATTTCGCACCTTAGCTACGGCACCGAAGCCTGTCGCGGCACTATCGCAGACTGCTGGTAGCGGCCTTCTTAAGGCGGATCTGCGAGTGGAGGGAGGGAAGGAGAGAGCAGTGAGGGAAATGAATATTGAAATGTATTAGGGTTTGTTTAATATATAATTAATTAAAATTTATAATAATATTATTTAATATTAAAATATTTTATAATATTATTATTAATACCTGATTTTTATATAATTAAACCTTCTATCCTATTTTTGAAATTGGATCTTCAAATACTTCCCTGGCTGTAATTTCCTCTATTCAAATTTGTCCATAATCTTAAACTTATCAACTTTTGTAACTAGTTGACTGGCCCGGTCTTGAGGCGAGGCAAATGAGACCTGCGTCTCAGGCCCAAAATCGAGGGCCCCTCATTTTTTGCCCTGAATATTTTTTTTTTTTTAATTAAACAAGGTCAGCCCCAGTTAGGCAATTACTCAAGAGCAGCCCACAAGTCACAAGCCCAAATTCAATCCCCTTAATCCATTTACCCAACACAACTTATATATCCATAATTCATTTATCCAAAATTAGGGAAAAGTTTTAGATTTGCATATAATATTATTTTATTGAAAAGAAAAGATTAAAAAATAAATTTTGAGAAAAATGGAAATCAAATAAACTTAATAGAGGCTTAATTTAGTTTTACAAGGGTATAAATGATCTTTTGAGACTTTTAAATAATAATAAATTCTTTTATTTTTAAGAATTTGGTCTAAAGCTTTTTGGACAAAACCATATTAAGGGATGCCCATCTCAACTAATTTCTCAATTTTTTTTGATATTTTCACCCTTATTTTTATATTACATTACTAAATTATCATTTTCATCAATTTTTTCAATAAAAATTATAAAATGATAAATATATTATCCTATTTAAATAAAATAAATAACAAATTACAACTGTACTCTCAAATTTTTCAAAAAAAAAAAAAAACAAATAAATTTTAAATAAATAATTAAAAAAGATGAGTATAATTGTAATTTGTTCTTTATTCAAGAGGATTCTACACAACACGTTTGCTTGTTTTTGCCAAGGTACTTCTAATTGTAGCTTGGATTATTGAGTAAGTCAAAAGATGGATTATTCTAGTTTTGAAGTTAACGATATAAAAAGAAAATGGCGTCGGATTTTGAATATAGCAATTGGTTTTGGGGTAATGAAGAGAATCAATGTAGGTGGAAGACTTTGTTATCGTCCATTGTGAATAAATTGAAGGTTGTCGAGCTTTGTCTTATGTTGAAGAATTAATTGTCGCAGTTAGCGAATGGGATGGACATAGCATTTGAGGAAACAGTATTCAAAAGGCTGGTATTAGTATTAATGGCTTTTGAACTAGGAAGTAGAAGATACAACGCCCACCAAAGTATTAATGTTAATGCTCTCATTTAATAGTGACGTTCTATAATTGTTCACTTGGTTATATCTTTGATTAACAACATAGAAGGGAAATATCTTTGATTTTCTACATCCATTAAAATTTGTGATTTCTATTTTTCTTCCACAACCTTAACATGCACACTAGAAGGGAAATATCTTTGATCTTCTACATCCATTAAAATCTAAGATTGTTTTTCTACATTTCAAAATTTGCATTTTGTTGTGCTCTTATGGTTCCAGTCTCGATCACGATGAAAGTAGATTATAATCCACAATCCAAGTGTCAAGTGTTTTTAGTTTTTCTTTCCGAATACATGGTTCTGAACCCTTTCTAGTTTTGGCGTATTTTCCCACGTGAATTTTCAACCATTTTCTATGATCTTTTTTCTCCCATATTGTGCAATGCACGTAAAGATAAGTGGTAGGGAGTTTAGGGAAATTAGGGTAATGATAATCACGCAAATTGTTAAGTTATTCATTCATTATTACTTGCATTGTTACGATAAATTGACACCTAAATGTGCTAAATACCTTTATATTTTGATTTAGGTTGTAATGGATGAACACGGTTGAAATTTGAATAAATATGTGAAAAAAGAACCAAAGTGAAAAAAAAAAAATGAATGTTCGGAGATTAATGTGCAAATAAGCTAAACTTGTGTCCTACATTACGAAGAAGATGCGAGAGTATTAGGCATCAATAGGATAAAGGAAGACGTCAAATGGATAAAATATAGTAAAAATATGATCATACATCAATTCCCAATCGAAAAAGTTATGCACCCATATTCAGCCTTATATTCTAAAAACTGTTCGGTGGGAAAATATTATAACTATGCGGTCGCACAATTAAAAATTCATGCAATCGCATTATTTTCAAAGAATCATAGGGCCATTTTTTGTGAACTATGCGATCGCATGAGATTGTACCTTGCAAACGCATGGTACAATCTCGACACGAATTTTTTGGTTTCTTTATTTTGTCCAACCACTTATGGTAACTACTCAAGACACGATTTTTAAACCCTAATTTGAACACCTCCATACCTATTCTTCATCCTCTTTGGCTCAAGAATCTCCATGAGGAACTAAAAACCAAGGTGAAGCAAGGAATGAACTAATTGGATTTGGTTATTTTACATCCTATATTCATGTAATTTGGTCTTTATTTGTTGAATAATTCCAGTATAAATTATTAAACATAGTATAAACTATTAAACACAGTATAAGAAATATGATCCTTTGAAGCTTAACAAGGAGTTGTTCGGAGAGTATAAATTATTAAACACAGTATAAACTATAAAATTTAGATAAAAAAAATTTCAATCATGCTACACGGCCAAACTCAAATCTAAATGGGACATACGTCGACGCATAATTAGACAGTTTGAAAAATTAAAACACAAAAATACCCAATCATTTTCTAACATCTCAATCTGTCTCTTCACTCTCTGATTTTCAATCTGGCTAAGTGGCTTATTCAAAAAATTTATTGTTAAGAAAATTCATACAATAATACATATTAATATATATATATATATAGTATTTGTAATCATATTATCTAGAAGGAGAAGAATATGATTCTGGTAATCAACTACTTTGAAAACAATGAGAAATTTGAATTCTTATGAAAAATTGAACTTAAAATATGCTTTTCCCTATTGGGATTACATTAAATCTATGAATTTTTTTAAAGTATTTATAAAATTATTTAGATTTAAATGTTGATTGCCCATTAAATTTTAATGTAAAAGAAAAAAGAAGTATATGGATAGTAATATTTTGGCTTGATATAACCCATGTTTGAATCTCATTAAATTATATTTCATTACATTCTATTTTTCTCTCTCATATTTTCAACTCATAATCTTCCATAAAATAATATTACACGTACATCGAAAAAATTTCCTTATTTTTCAGCCCCTCATTTTTTTAAAAAAAAAAAAATACTATTCCACCCATTTTCATTTCCAAAAAATGGGAGTCAAACTGGAGCATAATTTTAGGGTCTAGTGTTCAAATATTTGATGCATATTTGCGCAATATTGATACAAAAAGAGAAATTAGGGAGAATTGAATTCACTATTACTTATTAAGACCGTACAAAGATTTGGACCATAAATGATTAGTTCTCAATGCATGGTTCAAAAATTGATCTATTTAATAAAGGAATCGAAATCGAATTTTATTCAATTCCATCGATTCTAGAAAAAAAAAATGTCCACCTCTATATAGAACAAGAAGAGTTTAATAATGTAAGTGAAACATTGATACAAGTTAGGTAACTCACCGTTTTTTACCCGATTGTAATGTATGAGATAAATCTCTGATAATTATTATGAATATGTTTATATTGATTAAAATTTGAGTAAGTTAAGACATTTGGCATTATGGATTGAACAAAATAAGAAATGATTAACATTACTTGACAATGAGGACAGAGATTGCCAATTAAATTCTTGGACAAGCTCTACTCTAGCAAAGGAATGCAATTTTATTATTTTTATAAAAATATTACTAAATTACCCAAAATATCCACGACACATCTCTCGTCGCTAACCCATTTTCAAACTCAAAAATTTAAAAAATTAGAAATTCAAACATTATTATATCAAGGTATTTATCGATTAATATTTTTGATAAATGTAGTACAATAAAATTGATGAATGCTGACTACAAGTTAAATGCCAGTTTGGACATTGAAAAGCCGCCACCGTAACCTTGTTTGATATTTGGACTCCATCCCACCTTCATGTTTCGTTAACGACCAACCATATTATAATATTTTAGATAAAAATAGCTTTTAATTTAAATCTGGTATTTAGCATGCATAGTACCCAAAATAATTAATTCTATCAAGTGATGTTATCTTATAATAATGTTATATAACCCTACTGATATTGTAACTCCAATTTAGGTGACATTAAATGATAGGTTAAATGAAATTTGAAATTTAATAAGTTATTTAGACTGAGGTTGAAATTCAAGTGAGGCTAAATATCATTACTCGTTATCTTAATAGAGGAAATTAGACAAAGTCTTGTTAATGTGTTTAAAGTTAAAACATCAAGTATTTTAAATATAATTTTAAAAATCCAGTATTACTTAAAAGCACTCTAAAATTACGTTCAAATTCCTTTCAATCGCCTCACTTTTTCTTTCTAGCAATTCAAACCCCCTACCTCCAAATCAAAACACATCCTTGACCATATCCTACAACGAGTACCCCTACCTGCCACGCCACGCCATTGTGATCCAAAACCATCTACAAATGAAAATGTCCTACGACGGTGTAGTTGACAGTCAAGAAAAGGGCTAGATGAACTTATAACAACAGACAAATGATTTTGGCGACTTAGGAGGTAGCCAGGGACAGTTGTAAAAAGGACTGGGTCGGGTTTAGGCTCTCCCAAAGCGGACGAATGTAAGAAAATTATCGGGCACAAGACTTGGATCATTACAAAAAAAATGCCCAAAGCGGACGAATGTAAGAAAATTATCGGGCACAAGACTTGGATCATTACAAAAAAATGCGCATTTTTTTTGTAATGACTCGGGTCTCGTGCCCAAACTGTTAACTTAATTACTGTTCATTTTGAAAAAGCTAGAATACATCGTTTGTAATGACTCGGGTCTTGTGCCCAAACTGTTAACTTAATTACTGTTCATTATGAAAAAGCTTGAATACATCTTACCCTAAAGGTTTTCTATCACATCTTCTAGGATTCGAATTGAAGACATCTATCTTATGAGAGATTTAAACAGAATTCTGGTACCATTTTTCTAGTTTTGTAACGACCAAACCTCTATATTCCAACTGTTAACTTATGTACTATCCGTTTTGGGAGAATTTGAACTTATTTTACCCTCATAAATTTTAATCACGATTCCTGAAATTCGCACCCAAAATCTTTCTTATGAAATAATTTAGTTGAATCTTAGTTACGAGTAGGCAAGCGACAAAAATTCATGAAGGGTAAAATGGGCTCAAACTCTCCCAAAATAGACAGTTCTTACAGTCAATGGTTTGGATATAGAGGTAGGTTTGTTCCAAAAATTGTCTATGAAAAACATTAGTAATGTCCATTCAATTAAAAAAAAATCTTAAATGAATGTGATAACAAACTAGTTAGCGACAAGTCATGGATTTCCCTATTTCTTTTCTTAGTTGCTTCAACGTTAAAATAGTGTTATTTCCGCAGTTGATGAAGGCACTTATCGATTCCATAACTATATATGATGTGACAAATATCATAAAAGATGTTATCGTTACCTGCCAAAGTAAGATTTAACTCATCATAGTACATAATCCATTATTTGTCGATCACCACAAAATGACTGTTGGAAAAATTGGTTTTTATTAGTTGGTTTGACCAACTTTTGATCAATTATTTTAGTGGGTTTCGTAAGTTGAAATAATTATTTCTTTGGTAAAAAATGTTCTACTTCATGAGTAGATTAATGTAATGTATTTATTTTCTCAAAATCAATTTAGAGTGAATGAGAAATTAGGACCAAAAGATGACCACTTGAAGTTAAAATAAATTAGAGTTAAAATTGGTGGGAAATTAGAAAATAGCCAATCTCACGTAGGAAAACTAGAAGAATATAAACCACTTTATATAGTTCAAGTTTGAGACTTGGATTTGGGCACCAAGGGGTACTAATAGTTTTTGAAGGGGAAAGAACATACATGTTAGTAGGTTGGGTCAAAGCCCACACGCGTACGACAACACCGTCGTCCGTCCGACTAGTCGGCACTGGCCATGAACTTGGGCCAAGCTGATATATACTTTTTGATAAAATAATATTTGATTTATATTATTTTATCGTTATTTAAAATAATAATATATTTTATTATTTTTTCCCTGTTTGATACGTGAATTCTTCTAGAAGGTGGTTAATTGTTGGCAATTGACGGTTCCTGTCCAAACGGTTTGTGTTTGTTGAAGACACAACTTTTTAACTTCAATAAATAGGATTTTATTCTTCTCTTTTGTCCCTGCACTTTTCATATTCTACAACCCAGTCTTGAAAAATTATTTTTGTGCATTTTAATCCTTATAATTGTAGAGAGATCAAAACGTGAGCAGGTTCGTTGAGTCTTGTAATTTGTAGTGCTACTATTACAAGTCCAGATCGATGTATCTTGGGAGACGAGTGCCAGAAGACCGTCAACACCAGTGCGGGGTATTATCGTCTTAAGGAGAAAGAGTCGAACTCTTGCCTCGACCTTTTTTGTGCATTCACATTCACGTAGCTATTCTGCCCAAATTACTTGCCAATTTTGACATATTATGTTATGAACAACACAGTATAAAAAGTATGTAAACCTATCATATTATATACTACGCAATTTACATAAAATTCTGGTGCAAAAAGTCAAACTAACGATTCTATGTTGCAATCAATAGAGACGAAGGGGATTTTTTTTTTTTTTGTTTTTTTTTTATAAGTTTAGGTAGGGTTTAGAAAAGGATTACGGTGCAAAAAGGAAAAAATGGAACATAAGATGAATTCTGGTGGAATTATGGGATTTGAGGTGATTTGTGTTTTATTATTTCTACTTAAAAAAAAAAAAAAACTTCACTTCTGGAGATGAATTTTGGAAGAAAATTGAATGAGTTAGAAGGAGGAGAAATTGTAAGAAATTTAGGGTTCCATTTTCTAGAAATAGTAATTTTCATCGTAATATTTGTGAAGAAGATTGGAGAATTTTGAGCTAAAATTGTGTGGTCTGCGGAGTGACAAATGGTGGTTAATTTTATGAGTGAAGTGATTTGTGGAATCAATTAAACTTTTATATTAGTTATAGAAATAAAAAAGTTGTATGTGGTGTAATTTCCTCAATAATTAACCATATAGCCCATGTTTGTCGATCCCCTCTAAATCTGTCCCTGGTTGTGGGACGACAGTGAGGGTTCAGATGTGGTTTGGGATGAAGATGACTTTATTTTGTTTATTTGAAGTTAATAGTATTTAAAAGTGACTTAACATTTTTGCCCCCATGTGCATGCAACTCGTGTTATTTGATTTGATTCACATTTTTTTTCAAAATTTTTACTTTTTTATTTTCAGTGAACACATTTTTTAATAAAATAATACTACACGTAAATTCAAAACTTTTTCGTAGTTTTAACCACAAGTTCTCCATCAAATCACAATTTTTTTTAAAAAAAGAGGGGGCATCAAACAGGCTCTTAATTAACAGAGGAATGGATTTGGATCGGCACCTATTTATCGAAGGTTAGGGATCCCCTCATCCAAAAATTTAATCGCGGGCGAAAGTGCAAATGACTCAAAGGTTGGGGTCTTGGGGATGTTTTCCGTAATTTACCCTTTTTTTTTTTTTTTTTTTTTTACGGGAGAACATTAGAAAGTAAAGTGCACATAATGATTAACATATTTTTTTTTTCTCATACAATTATACATTTGAATAAGATGAGTGGACCTATCAAGTATATCATTGACTTAAACTATTGATTAGGTGTCTCTTGGTTCTTTGCTTTCTGTATGTGGGTTAAGTCTTAAAATCAGAAGACTGCTCATCTTGTTTTGTCATCCCATCCGTCAGATAAATGAAAGTTGATTTTCAGTTGATGTGGTCGGAGCCAGAAAGTTTTTGTATGTACCGAGGTTTATTGTTCAGTGGTAAAACTAACTAATAATTGGAATGTCAATTCATGTTATTTGAATAGAAAAGATTACTAAAGGTTGATTTCACGAATAAACTCTTATTATTTTCAATCTCATAAATTACTAATTTTACAGATAACATAGTTTTCAATTTACCTTACTTGAAGTTCTAGTAATGGGGTGGTTGAGCCACAAAATAAGATTGTGATCAATGAAGTTTTCAATTTTCATATTCTATCTAAGTCATCATGTATCATATATCCCTCCCTAAAATATAAATTATCATTTTTTTTTTATTCTCATCTAATAAATTTCAAAGTGCATCGTAACATATCATTTTATGAGTTAGAAATAAATTCTGATCATTAGTATGCTTAATGGGTATCTGGAAAATGTTAAATTGATTTTAGAATATTAATGAGATCGAGAGGTCATTTATGTATTTTGCGCCAAAAAGTACATATGAGGAAAATGTTACAAGTACGGGGGAAAATGCACACACCCCTTATACGTGGGGGGCAATTTTCCAAATATGAACCTGATTTATCAATGATTATAATTGATCTGAATCAACTTTCATATATTTTATAACGAATTATTTTATGAGACTATTTTTTATATTGCTTGAGAAAAAGCATCACAAGTATTCGGGTGCTACAACATAAATTAGAATTGAATTGGATTATTTATGGTCAAGTTGGATGCTCTTATTACTTGTAATTTATTTCAACTCACCATTCAAGCTTCTCTTCAAATAAATTTTAAACCTATTACTTTCAATAATTAATAAGCTAAACAATCCTCATGGGAGCAATACTTATTTTATCACTTAACTACTTGTTAAAATCCTACGCTTTCGACTATGCACAACAATCGCATGAATTAGTCGTAACAATCTGAGTCTTATGTCCGGTCTTTTTTTACGTACTGTCTGTTTTAAGAGGAAATTTTCTTTATTACCCTTGACAATTTTCTATAGCGTTTCTCAGGATTCGAATTTAAGATATCTACCTTATGAGAGATCTAAGTTGAATCCTAATATTAATTGAACAACTAGTAAATGTCTTGGGTTCAAATTCTGGGAACGTGATAGAATCCATGAGAGGTATGATAGGTTTAGTCTCTCCCAAAATGGATAGGACATATGTTCTAATGGCTTGAACATGAGATTCTAGTCGTTATAGTTGTCAATTAAAGTTTCTTGTTGGGAAAACTAGTTTTTTCACCCTTAGCATATGGACACGCTCTTCTTGATTGGATTATTACCCTAAGAATGTGCTAAGCTAAGGTTAGATTGTCGCTAGCTTCTTCACAAGCTTAGGTTACTCAACATTGTGCAACTATGGCTATTTGTGGTCCTCCATCTTCTTGTTGTGCTACGGGCTAAACATTCAACCCCACTGTCCCTTGTCAACTTTGGTCGAGCGAAAATTTCAATTTGGCTAGTCCTTAAGTGTATTAGATGAGTACCAGATAAAATGGTTGGGTTAGTAGCTAAATAATCGACTTTCTCTCGAAGCTCCTGATTTTTCGCACACATTGAGATGTTCTTTACTTCTAACCTCTCCAGAATTTGGGCATTCTTCCTCGTTAAAGCATGAGCTGAGCTAATTGTGTTGCCATGTCGTTGTGAGAGAGCTCATTTGTAGACTATTGTTGAGGTTGATTCGACCCGTTGCCGTGACATCCTCGATTTGTATTCCTTATAGTTTTCTTAGCAAATCATCTCATGTAAATCTTTGCTTAGAGTGGCCACGCAGTCATATGCATGAATTTCGAAGACATTGGACTTAGTTAGGGATGTCAATGTGTCGAGCTGAGTGGGCTCGATCCAAAAGCTCACAAGCTCGACTTGTCTAAGAGATGAGCTGAGCTAGTACTCGGCTCATACTTGCGGGGCTAGCTTGACTCGAGCCATGTGCCCTTCTTTATATATATTTTGAGCTATGACCAAACGGTCACATTCACATTTCTTTTACGAGCTCATGACATAGTTAGGGGTGTCAATTGATCGAGTTGAGTCGGCTCGATCCATGAGCTCACGAGCTTGAGCTCGCCCACGAGTCCAGCTCATGGCCAGTGGCTCATGGGCTCTGTCCACAAGACCTTGGCTCATCCATTTTTTTTGGCTTAGCTCATAAGTCAAGCTCGAACGAGCCATTCGGCCCAATTATCACCCTTAGATGTAGTTGTGATAAGAAAATATGGACTAACAAAAGTTCCTTTTATCGGAAAGATTCCATGGGCTGTACAGTGGGCACCAAATTGTTGATGTTTAATACAACGAGTATTGACACTTAGACTAATGTTCAAATAACTGGTGCTAGATATAATTATTCATCATGAATAATGTTATTTTAGCATCACAGATGTTTAGTACCAGTGTAATGACAGAATTTGTGATATTAAATTTTAGGTTCAATTAAATACAAGAAATTAATATTCAATGAGGACCTACAATATATTTACATTTAAACTGGTATTCAATACAACATGTGTTAGATATCATTATTTATCATGTCAAAATTTTAGATGTGTCATTTTACCAATAAAGGATCAAATACACCATCTAACATGTTCCTGAACTTTAAGTGCCCGTTTGCACATATTATTTTATTTTATTATTTGCTATAGAATCATTTTCAACTACATATTTACACAATAAAATATTCTACACATATAATAAATTTTTTTCATACTTTTTTAATTGCACATTTTCCTAAAAATCACTATTCAAAACTATTTTTTTCTACAGTAATAGTTGTCAAACAAACTGTAAATTGTTTCTAATTTCTAATTGAATTTTCCATCCATTAATTAAAATTTTAATATATTTTTCTCTTTCCTTCTTTTAACCGTACATTCTTCAATAAAATAATATTACTCTTAAATCCAAAACATTTATTCTTTTTATTTTTTAACCACATTTTTTTAAAAAAAAATCACTATTCTAAAATATATATTTTCTCAAAAGTTAATTATAATGTAGCTCAAAACAGGGGCCTAATGTTGCACTAAACTCCTATGCTAATGAGGGAAAAGGACGTTAGGTGTTTACAAAATGGCAATTCTTTTTGCCATTAAAAAAAGTTTTCGTGTTAATTAATTTCTATTGACCGCATACAAAATATAAAATAACACTTAAATTAAGAACGAACACGATTCAATTTAAACGATTTGTGATAAATTTTCAAATTAAATTATTTAAAGTGGTTTGGAATTTCTCCACACCAAACCAAAAATATGATTCATTCTCTACATAATAAAAGAAAATAAAAAATCAAATACAATAATAATTTCTATAACTTTCTCTGAATTATTTACTTTATTGAAATATTGGCGAATCAATATAAATTCCTTATCACTCCAACCATACTACTATGCCCTCATGGATGACCTCAAGCATGACCTTGGCCCCACCACTCCTCTCACATGGAAGTCGGGTCCCACCTCATTAAATTTAATATTTTTTCCCTCCATGTGAGGAGAGTGGTGGGGCCGAGGTCAATCTTGAGGTCATCCATGATGGCAAAATAGATTAATCCTTATCACTCTGCTACTAATTCTTAGTACAAATCACATCATTAGCTATCTTTATATTGGAGGAACTTCTAAACAAATCAATAATTTAATCACTCAAAAGTAACTATTGATATTTGAATGACTAATACATCTTTGTCAATTTGGATGACAATCTTGTACTCATTTTCATTTAATGTCCACCAAAGTAATATGTCAAAATGTTCAATGGTCAAATTTTGACAAAAATCATTTAATTAATCCATCAAATCATTCTTCTCAACAAGACTTTCCCGCATAAATCTAGTTTTAAAAAATGATGTAATGGGTTTGGATCCCTAGAAGTTTGTGAAGAACTTGAGCTTTTAAGTTGAGTATCATCACTATAGATTTAATTGGGATGTCTAATATAAATGTCGGGATATGTTTACTTTTAATTGTATTGGATAAAATTTAAATTAAATTATTTTCGGATTTTTTTAAAAGGGTTTAATGGTTTGAAATGGTTTGCAAAAATTGAAATTTAGACCAGAACACTTCAAAAGTGATTTGTTTTAGTTCAAAATAAAAAAATATTGATGGATCCAAATCAACGATTTTGAGAAAGAGATTTTGATTTGATTTAACGATTTGATGGTTTTGTTGTTCAACTCTAACCCAAATCACAGCAAGCTAACATATTAAGAGCCCGTTTGGCCCTCATTTCATTTTCATTTTCATTTTCATTTTTTTCTCTTTCTTCATTTCAACCACACATTTTTCAAATAAAATAATATTACACACAAATCTAAAAAATTTCATCATTTTTTCACCACACATTTTTTCATCAATCACTATTTCAAAAATTATATTCTCATTAAAATCAACGTTTTAAGTAACTGGTATGAGAATTTAAAATTTAACTGCAAATTATAAACAATTTAAAGTTTAGGAACTCAATAGAAACGTGGGTGAAAGTTGAGGAACAAATGAGGTATTTCTCACCCACTAAACCTCATTATAAACTGTGGTAACATGTCAACATTTTATTGATTGAAGAGCTGAATGAGTTAATTTCTAGCCCTTGTTTGAGTTCAATTTTTTTAGTAAATTTTGATAAAACTTGATGAAATATATTGATCTAATAAATATATGATTAAAATTAATTATTGATTTAGACTTAAATTAAAACAATAATTTTAGTACTCATCAAATATAGGGCCTAATTTCAAATCTCTAGAATTTGTAAATAAGTAACAAATTAAATCCATATTTGCTTAAGGAATTAAAATTCAGATTTTAATTTAAATTAAGACAATAATTAATTTTAATAAAATTTATTATTAAATACACAAATTTATAATAATTAGTGGGGGCACCGTGCGTTGCACGTTAGTTAATTTGATTTGAAGAGTTTGTATAGAGGATTTGAGATAGAAATGGACAAACTCATTGCAGATCATAAAAGACAACAATATTTGACATGCAGAAAATCAGTTTTGCAACAGAAATATATTACAGAGGGTGGAAGAAAGTTTGCAAAACGTTAGAATTACATTAATTCCAGTGTCTTCAGTTCCCAATCTCCTCCATGGCATTCATTCCCTCATCTTCTTCATCTTGTACATACTGCAGGAATCTAATCTTCTGTGACTGCTTAACCTAGTGAATTTATAATTCCAATTGTGATTCAAAACTTGAATTAAGAGTGTAGTAAATGCAGCTGCATGAATAAAGAAAATTGTAGAAAATAAAAATACATTTTCAGATGGAATTTTAGCGAGATTTTTTTTCCCTACCTTTTTTTAATATCCCAAGTGTCAATAGAATTTAGTACATATACGACATTTTTTATCATTTAAGATAGGCAATACAGGGGTATATAGAGTAACACATATTACAAAATAAAAAAGAGTAGAATTATATAATTAAATCTATAATAAAATTGGATCCATTATTAGCAAAAAAACACTTAGATAACATGAAATATAAGTCCTTTAGCCACTTTTACCATAATCAACTAAAATCTAATTACTACGTTTTGTAATATAGCGCACTTCCAGGTTTTTGATAAATAAAAAAAAAAGTGTTTTTTGTCTTTAGAGGACCAAATTTCACAATGACAGTTAACTCTGATCCGCACACATAACAATTGTATTCAAACAAGCAATCTGAGTGAAAAACAATTCAATCTAACAAGCGAAGTTAACTAAGATTGAAATTGCCTATATTTCACAAATTAAACTTAAACAATTAGATTTCAATAAAATCAAGAAAAAAATTTAGGCATGCAAGGGAGTATTTAACTACATAACAAGCATTTTGCAAAAAAAGAAAAAAAGAAAAAAAAAAAGAAGATATTTATAGTCTGTAGAGAAGGAAGAAATACCTTAGCTAATATTTGGAGTTGCGAATATTTTTTTTGCATCAAGGATATACAAAGTACTTATTACAGCAAAGATCTACTGCAATTTTTCGTCTGTATATCATTATTCTCTCTGAAGATATTGATTCTATTGGATATCCAAGAACCAAGCATTCTACATATTTCAGCAAAAAAATTGGACAGTTCGGCCTATATGGAAAATGGTTAGAGTTAAATTGTATAACTAACATGAATGTAAATGCAAGCAAGAAAAGGAATTTTGTAATGAAGAAGAGATATATTATTTACCCATTATTCGCACATGGAGGTGAGGCACGAATTTTATTTCCATCCTTCATTCTGTTCCTATTTTTCCTCATATCTGTGCCAATGTAAAACGATGAAGATAGTAGCAAATATTGGATGACATTAATCACTCGATCTGCGCATTCCATGATTTCTTGCGGCATATGAACAGTGTTGCTACAATCATATACAGTAAATTTTCACTCATGAAAATTTAGGTGAAAGAGATACCAGTTCATTAGATATGAACATGGAATCAATAGAGAATTGCATGTCATCCATGGTTTACCATTTGTCAGTACAATACCAATTACATATGCTTCTAAACGACGAAGATCCAAAAAACGTTGACCTTTGCTTGTTGTTCCTTCTTTTATGCTTTGCTTTTGAGTACAGTAATTATTGCATTCGATTTCAAAGCTAAAATCTAGAATCGCATACTCTTTTGAAACAAGGTTGT
This sequence comes from Osmanthus fragrans, assembly GCA_019395295.1. Taxonomy (NCBI): domain Eukaryota; kingdom Viridiplantae; phylum Streptophyta; class Magnoliopsida; order Lamiales; family Oleaceae; genus Osmanthus; species Osmanthus fragrans. The sequence continues at coordinate 20,835,271 of CM033346.1, forward strand.
GATCTTCTTTGATAAGTCTTCTCAACAGCGTCAACTCGTCTTCAAGATTCTAGTAATAAATAAAGGTAATTTAAATATAACAAGCATGTAATAAAATATTTTAAGATGAATCGAGTTTACTTACTTTAATATCAATCTCTTGTGTTGTATTCATTATAGCTTTCAATGTATCTCTTTTGTAGAATTTGTCTGCTCCATCATTCCAATATGCACTGCGTAAGATAAGTAAAATTAGTTTGAAATATACAGAAGTAAAATTATAACAGTCAAGTTATTTAGTTTTTGTACCTGGATGGATTTTTTAGTATCCAATCTGCAATTTCTATGTATTTCTCCATAGGATAGTCTTCTAAAGGAAAGTTCTTTTGAAATTGTATTTCTTTTCCTCCAGTTTTTTTTCCTTTTCCTGAAGTTTTTAATATGTCGAGATGTTGAACTTCCATGTAGAGTAACATCTTGTTGAAGAGAAGCTACAACAGCCTGCATGTTTGATTGCCACTCCGATAATTTATTCAAGATACTGCTATTTTCTTCACTGATATATGATGTTATAGAAGTCAAACTGGTATCGAAGCAAGCTTTGATGTTTGATTGCATGTCTTCGTAGTGATTTCTGGATTGATCAACGATGTTTGTTTTGAAGGTGTTGCACAAATTTGAGACATCTGATGCTACATGGTGTCTATGTATGTTGAGCATCTCCTCCATGTCTTCCTTAGTGTGTTGTCTATGTAGATGGAGTATATCTTCAATTTATTGTTTGGTGACATACTTGCAGCTAACGGAAGAACTTGGCCCAATTCTAACTGAAGTGTGTGCCATAGGATGGGTATTACTGTCAGTTTGGTCCACTACATTGTTTATCTCTCCCTTCACAATAGCGTCTAGTTCGTTATGTTTATTGTCGGATGGTAAAGAAAGAGTGGTATACCACACCGTTTCCAACTCTTCTTCATCAGGTTCTAAAATTGCAATCACTCGAATCTGGGATTATTTTAAAAATATATAATTTAATGGAATAAAGAGATATAATGAAATAATAAAAATACCTTTTTGGTAGACAAGTATTTTTTGATGGTTTGTTCTGTTAAAAATTTGTTCGGCTTCCATCTATGCATCCTTGGAGCTTGCAGTGTTTTGTATCTACGGCGTCCAAACTTTGCTCCAATTCGTGGAAAAGCTTCGTATATCCAATACTAAAAAGAATTAATATAAAGATTAGATAGTATACATAAACTTTACATAGTATATATAAACTTTTCATCGGCAAAATATAGGAATAGAAGGGAGTACCTGAAATGCAAGTGGATATCCATTCAATGCATATTTACATTCATGTTCCTGATTTTGTTGGATCTTGTGTAGTCTTTGGAGGTGAGATTGTTGTAATGAATTTAATAAAACGAAGTATGCTGTACGGTCCCAGGGATATTCAGTAAAGCTGTTAAGATCTTCAACCATGGCTAGAGTTTTATAATTAATAGTTCTTGCCGTAGGTGTCAAGACACATTCTGCCAACATCACCAACCCGAGCTTAAATTTATCTTCATGATGGTTACAGAGATGAAATGCTTCAAAAAGCATCCACATGCTAATTTTCTTTGATCCATTAAAATACTGGTTTCTCAGTCGATTATTGTTGGAGTTGAGATTAACTAATACTTCATGGCACGGTAAGCCTGTGATAAGACAAAATTCTTGCAAACCAAAACGTGACAAACGATCATCTAATTTAATCCAAACTTCATTGTTTACCACAATCTACAAGCCTTATTATGAATTCATGGATTAATTTACTACAAAATTGTTGTTTTTCTTCTTCTCTGTACACCACTCCATATATAAATCCATGAAACTTACTGCTTAACAAAGAAGCTTGTTCATCTGCATGTATCAGATCTACAAAATCTTTTATATATTGATAATTTGGAAATGAGCAATTGTGGCGGAAAACCACTGATCTGGTTATATTATATATTCTAAAGACATCTGCAAAACACAATTGAACAGAGTTTAGTTTATGAAATATCAAAGAGAGAATATAAAGAAAATAAATTCTGAAGAATCCAATTACAAACAGTTGTAAAATGAGAGATTGTATACCAATAACATATCATCATTTACGCTATAATGGAAATAATATCAAATAATCACCAAAATATTGATATCTTATCAGGCAAAGTTTGTTAAATATAAACAATTTGAATTTAACATTGAAAAACTGTGAATTCGTGGAAATTCATACATAAAAGAGGGGGAAGAAAAGGGATTCTGCTTTTTTTGATCAGTCCTATATGAAATAAACTTTATATTAGAGTTTTCAATTGGGATGCAAATGCTGTTTATCCATGTATTAATTGGGCAATGGCTAAACAAAGTGGGTCTTTTTCTTCTGTGAGAGACACGGTGTCTCCGTGTTTCACAGAGACATGAGGTGTATCTCTGAGAGACACGGAGGCACCGTGTCTCCCAGAGCTACGGCTCCGGAGGCACCACGAGACACGATGTTTTCGTGTTTTTTCGTGTGTGACAGAGACACGAGGCGTGTTTGTGTGAGACATGGAGGCACCGTGTCTTGTAGATTGTCCGTGTCTCCAGAGGCATGGCTTCCGGAAGCACTGGGAGATATGGTGTGTCCGTGTTTCACAGAAACACGAGTTGTGTTTCTACGAGACACGGACACACCACAAGACACAGAGGCATCGTGTGCGTCTGTGTCTCTCGAGACGAGACATGGGTGCTTTCGTATCTCGACAGGGGAGACACCACGTCTCCTACATAGCAGATTTTGAAGAGAAATCTTACTCTTTCCAACGATCTGTTGATGATGGTGGTGTTTAACCAAATGAGTTGGAGATGGATAAATTTAGTTGGCAGGGTAAATGTTATGTTAAATTGATGATTTGAAGTGTTGGAATGAATTGGTCGAACATTTTCATATATGGGTATTAGTAACTTGAATGATGGATTGTGGGTAGTTAAGTGGGTAGGTGAAAGTGTAAATGATGGTTATAATTAATAGTAAGTCATTTAATAGAAAATTTGCACAATTGTTCGATCTTTAGTCGTACCAAATGCTTTTTCTCGAACCAATTGATGTAGGTCCGGTTCAAAGAGGAGATGGATAGGAAATTAGCCAAGAAAACGAGTGCTAACTTCAAACGGTCATAACTTTTTGTACCGGTGTCAGAATCGCTATTATAATATGTTTTCGGAAACAGGAAGCGGAGCCCCATATCGTCATAACCCAGCCTCGCTCGGTTGATGCCGTTTTCAGCTTCAAATTTGTAGTTTAAGCACAGTTGGCGGCCATTCGAAGTTTTTGCTATTTTTGTCAATTTTGGCGTTTTAGTTATTTTATTTCCTAGAATGTTTATTTTCATCTTTTCGCTTATTTTAGGTTTTCTAGAGACTATTTAAGTCTCGTTTTGTCATTGCCGTTGACATCATTGATTGAATAAACTTTTCGTTCTTCTTTAATTCGTTTTCTTGTTCTTAGATTTACAAATCTATTCTCTTCCGTTCTGCGTCACCAATCTAGCCTGGGGTGCATAAACAATCACCAATCATTATGACCTTCTACACAGTATCAACTGAGTTTTATACTCAAATTGTAAATATAAACACGAGGCTAGCATTGCAGAGTGGAAACATTACTCTGCCTAGTTTTTCGGGGGTCAACTCTCTAAACCTTGCCACAATCCTCCCTCCTAAACACCAATGTAGAGAAACACAGGCAATTATAAATCCAAAATGTATTAACAGTGTCGAAACAGACAAATCTTATCACTGGAAAATTGCAATATTGATACAAACCTGTGGCTATGACTATCAGCTCTAACTTAACACCACCAACCCATCGAACAGCAGGCAAGTTTCTGTGTATCAATAAGTGATTTACCTCATCATCAAAACCCCATTGGCAGATAACCAAAGTAGTCCCAACATCCTATAACACCAAAGGATTGTAAGGAAAATGCAAATAACCAAAGTAGTCCCAACATCCTATAACACCAAAGGATTGTAAGGAAAATGCAGATAACCATATACATATAAATATCTATACACTTGACATGCTCAGCAAAATCTCCTAGAGTAGAAACAACAATCTTCCCGAGGATGATTATGATGACTCGAAGAGGAAATGGAAAAAGGAAAAGATGGAAGTCCTTCACCTTGCATTTTTGAACCATGTCGTCAAAGTACTTCTGCTCTTGTTGGCGTAGAGTTTGGAATTTTTCAACTGTGTCAACCTTATGCTTAGTCTTTGGCTTTGGTGGCTCAAAAGGACAAGTTAAAATGGTAATTTTTGCATCTTCAATCTGCTTTGGCATTTGTGGATGACTCATATCTTTGTCGACAACAATGCCATATATCAGTTCAGTATCCTCCAACTTTCCACCTACTTTCCCTTCTACTTTAATTAGATCTAAGTTAACATCCTTCCTCTCTAAGGGTTTTCTTTATTTTTCATGTATGTGATTGCAAACTACTCAAGCTATGAAAAAATTCAAAAGGGAGATGAGGGAGACAGGTACCTAAGTCTTGCACATAGACACAGTCTACACACGATGCCTCCGTTTGAGATGGAGACACCACTCGTGCCTCCATCTACCAATGAGACACTGCATGTCTCTGTAAGATGGTTACTTCATTTTACTGTTAGACACCAATATCTCACTAAAATGTAAAAAATGTCTTGCCCATTCTACCTGGAGCATCAATAAAATACATATCACCAATATTACCAAAAACTTTATCAGAATGGCATCATAAGCAGTTTTTGTTCATGGTTAAGACTACCAACACATGAAAGATCACTCTCAGATATTAATATCTCTAATTCTTCACTAACCTGTCTTTCTAATACTTGTATTTTTTTTAACAGAATTTTGGTGGAATAAATTGAGTAAAAAATTGAAGATGATATGAACTAAACTATTACTTAAATAACAAGCGTTTCCAAACGATGGAAATGAATATAATTAAACTATTAGTTAAGTGAAGATGATATGAACTAAACTATTACTTAAATAAACATTTTCGACAGTTATAATACAAAACTTTAAATGATGTTTGGTGTAGTGATTTTTTAATTGATTGATGAAAAAGCAAAGTGGTATATTAGAGAATTCCAAAATTGAAATGAATATAACTCAACCATTAGTTAAATGAAGATGAGATGAACTAAAGCATTACTTAAATACAAGAGAAGATTTTCAACAGTTACAACACCAAACTTCAAATGATGTTTGGTTTAATAACTATTTCACTCTAACAAAATCAAAATTCTACACCTCTAATATTCTAAACGTCACAGTAGAAGTCCTCAAATTTCATTCAATGGAATGAGACAAAAGGAACAAAAACCAAATCTACTTTTGACAAAAACTATGAGGTGCATGACTTAATATTATCTATTCAATTCTTTAGTACTTTGCATCATCCAAGTTCGTCAACTTCATCCACTGATTCAGTTAGTGCAGTTGCTTTCCCTTTGCTACCATCATCTTTTTCATATTCATTTTTTTTTGGAAACAAAACATAGATTTCTTTTTGCAGATGATTCATTACAATCACCCTGTGCAAAATGCAGTGATTTAGCTAAAGGAGTCAAGGATGTGCTTTCATTAACGCTCTCATCGACACTCTCATGTGGACTCTTTGTTATTCTTGAAGATTGGTCTATAACAAAGACAATGTCATATTTATATTCTTCTCCATTTTTCTGTTTGATGGCTTTGACATAGAAAAACAACTCTTCATTTCGCAAAGGGAGAATTGATTCTGGAAGGGTTGTTTCCTAGGAAAAAAAAAAAAAAAAAAAAAATAATAATAATTTAATTTAAATGTAATAAATGAACATACAACTAAATGTATTTTTATGCTAAGACATGCACCTGAGTTATTTCTTTCATTAACATGAGCACTGAGCACTGTAAGAACTTTTCAGCAGGTTCTTCTATCATTGTAGCATGAATATATCCTTATAAATCTTCCAATTTGATAAGAGCTCTTGCTTTGTTATTAATACAACATTAAATTTATTTATAATTGATGGATGATATAATAGTAATAGGTGAAAAAAGTATTGTATTAAATTCATCATCACCTTGGAACAACACCGGCGTGAAAGTATTTGCAAAATGAGCAGCAATGGACTTCGTCGAAATCAGCATAGGTAGATTTATTGTAGTTGTTGCAAGACATATACCAGAATGATTGATCATGATGTGTTATATCTGCCTTTGCTCTTAACCAAAAGTAGTTTTGCTATGATAACATAATATAATATAATAATTAAAAATATGTTGGAAAAGTAAAAGAGAAAATTTAGAAAATAATAAATATTAAATATAACAACGAGTTGCTCACCACAAGTAAAAGATCTTCTATACTTCTAATTTGAGTGATTTTTTCTTCTTTTGGGACAGACACCCTTGAGGAAGTGACTTCATAATAATGTTTTTTAGCCACAATGTTGTTAAGCTTTTGAAGATTTGTATCGATCCTTAAGATTCATTAAAACAATAAGTTGAACAAAATACAGAAAACATTAAAATAGTAAATCAAATGAAAGACACAAAAGTAAAGTTTTTGTTAAGCAATGATTCAAACTAACATCTATAAAGTTATAACAAACAATGTTGAAATAAGTCTATTGTTGTAAAACTATAGTAAAGGAAGAAAGGTTTCAAGAGTATGCACCAGGAATTTAATGTCGTAGCTTCTTTGAAAGGAGGATCAATGATAAAAGAGCTGCTTGGCTTTGTGGATATTGAAAGCCCTATTTTTATAATATAATTAAGCAAAAATTTGTAAGTGACAAAATAGTGGATAAATAGATATATATATTTATGTAAAGCTTACCATTGAAAGACGATGCTTTAAGGTGTTTTCCAACAATTATTGGTTTCTTAGTCAAGTTATCTGAAATAACGGCACATTCTCTCTCCACGAAACCATTCCACATTGTCAAAACTATTATTTGAAAGCTGTGGGAAAAGATTAGAAGTATAACAGTTATATATATATATATATATATATATATATATATATATATATATATATTTTTTTTTTTTTTTTTTTTAATGAGATAAAGATTTAAACTAAACTAAGTCGAGTTACAAACTCATCATTTACAAGGATCACATCTTGAACATAAGAGTGCGATCCAAAGTGTGTTTGAATCAATCTTTTTGGTCTAACATCGATAGCTGCTCCAAGGATAGCTAAAAGATTTTAAAGGAATAAATAAATAATTAGTAGGTGTATGTATAAAAAATAATAAGTAGTAATAATAATAGAAAATGAAGGTATTAGAAATTAGAAATTACAAATGTCAGTGTTTATGTCCATGTAATCCTGCAGTTGATGGAAGGGAGTAAAAACATATATAGAAGACAGTAGTGTACTATAGTCTTCCCCAATCTCTTGTATTCTGGTTGTTCCAGAAATTGTCCATTGAAATTTACCTATGCTTTCCTTAAACTGTGGTGGTGTGTAAGCTATTGCATTAGATATCAAATATGTCTTTGATAGAATGAATCGATCTTGAAGAGCTGATATGTTAGGATCGAAAATCGTAGCTTGCACCTTATTTCCCTTGTGTAACAAAAAAAAAAAGAAAAAAAAAAAGACATAACAGTAATACTTATATAAATAATAAATCATAATCATAAATGATTATCATATCATATCATCATCATCATCATCATTATAAATATAAATATAAATATAATAATAATAATAATAATAATAATAATAATAATAAAAAGAAAGAAGATGAGGAATAACCATGTGCACTAGAAACCATACCTCTGTGTCTATTAGTGTCATTTTTAAGAATGTGGTGGAACCATTTCTAGCAGATTTAGGTAAACTCTTTTCAGTTACAATAACCTTCGCAGTCCAGTCACTTTGGCCTGAATGGATATTAGGAATGGTTTTATAGTTGTTACTCATTTTCCTTGCATTCATACACATGAAGGAAAGCATAGTTAGAAATATGAAAATCAACCTGAGAATATATGAAAATAAATGGAATGTATGAAAATAAATGTTTGTGAAGTCACCTTGGAAATGCAGAAAGACAAAAGATATTAGAAGAGAAAGACAATAGAAGAGGAGCAAAGGAGTTGAAGGAAATTGGTGAAGGAAATTGCATTATATATAGTAATTATACTATTTCTAGTTGTACACTTGCATGATCACGTCACGTTTTTAAAGTTTTGGTATTTTTTTTCTTTTGGTAAAAAAAGTATGGATGTTTGACAGAAAGGTATGGTTGTAATTATATTATTTCTAGTTGTACACTTCCTTTTTTTTATTTGATTTGATTTTGATTGATGATGATGATGAAAGACAATATGGATATTTTGGCAGAAAAGTATGGTGTCTCAAACAATACAACAAAATTAAGATGTACGTGTACTCTGTTTTCTACAACTTTTGTATATATATATATATATATATATATATATATATATAATATATATATATATATATATATATATATGGTAGGAAAAAGTATGGATATTTTGCCAGAAAGGTATGTAAGAAAAGTATGGGTGTCTAAATTGATTAAACAATACAACAAAATTAAGATTTACGTGTATTAAACTACTGACTTTTGTAAGTATTTTATTAATTAAAAAGAAAAAAGAAAGACTCTTGTAAGTATTTTATTAAATGAAAAAGAAAAAAAGTTATAATAAATAAACTAATTATTAAGTTTATTATATATGAAAAAAAAAGTGAAGACATTTGTTTCTCTGTGCACAACGGAGACACATCATATCTTCGGTGTGCACGGAGATAGCTCGTGTCTTTGTATGCAACAGAGACACAAGCGGTGTCTCTGTTGTACACGAATTTTTAGCATGAACACAATCAAAGAATTTCTCAGAAATTTCATCTTTGGAAGAGGTCATATGCATGCTATTTCACAACAGATTGACATGTACCTTGGCTAATTCTATCAAATTTTATCCAATTACAGTTGACTATTGCTTAATTTTTGCAACCCTTCCTAGTCAACGATTGTGGGTACAACCACACCAATTATCTCATATTTTGTAAACTTTTCATCTATAATTTTCACAAGGTATCAGAGCTTAAATGTTGTTAGATAGAAAAGAAGTGGAATTAAACAATAGTTATAAGAATTGGTATGAAAGAACAGATGAGAATGGATCAAGATTTTAAGTATAGCTATAATATCACAGGTTTATTGATATGATGGTTACTGAAAGCATTTAAATGTAGTAATAGTTGTTGTATAATAAGAATTATATATAACTTAAAATGTAATGTACAATGGTAAATCTAGTAAGGTATAAAAAAAAGTTAAAAACATTATGGTAAATGTAGTAAAGTAAAGAAGAAGTTAAAAAAAACAAAAACATCAGATAACTACAGATAAAACTTCTTGGTAAACAACATTTTTTGTACACTGAGTATGGACTTTACCAAATAATATTGGTTTTACAAGAATTTTAGCACACACACTTGTTCTTACTCTTGATAATGCAACATACAATTGTCCATGTGAAAACACAGGTTCCAAAAGATATATACCAACATATTCTAAAGTTTGTCCTTGAGATTTGTTTATAGTCATTGCAAAACATGGACGTATTGGAAATTGTGTTCTTTTAAATGAGAATACTGTTGTATCAGATTCAAGTGGCACAAAAGGAATACGGGGCAAAAAAACTTTCTTGCCAGTATATTCTCCAGTAGCAATTTCTGCACAAATAACATTACGTTCAAAGTGTTTACATATTAATCTTGTTCAATTACACAATCCTTATGTGGGATTAATATTTCGGAGTAATATAATAGGACAGTCAATATTTAGCACTAATTGATGTGGTGGTATACCATTTGGGGTCAACGAATTGAAGAAGTCTTTTTGCATAGATTGATCTGTGGTATCTAATGCTTCGTCGAAACTGTAATATGTATAAGCATCTCCTGGGAAACGATCTATGAGTATACTATTGATTTCATCAACATGTTCATTTTTTGGGGCTAAAATAACTCGATTAATCATACTGTGAAGGTTTTTTGAATACTCATCTATATTAGGAAATACATTATCAATTAATTTATGTAATGAAATATTATCTTCTTCGTAATCTAGAGTCATAGTAGACCAAAGCTTAACCATACCACATGAATGTTCTTCTTCTGTTCCATTCCCAATCCGAAGTAAATATTCACAGAAAGAAGGATCTAAGAGAGCGCGCATATTTTGAACTAATTTTATTTTTGTAAAATGGGGCCATAGGTAAGAATTAACCAAACTTGATGCAATTATATCTTCTTTACTCCCTCTTTGGACAACAGGCAAGATTTGTCGGAAATCTCCACCCAAAACTATTACTTTTCCGCCAAATGGGAAGTCAGTGTTAGTTATATCCTTTAACATTTTATCTAAACCTTCCACAACTTGACAATTTATCATTGGAGCTTCATCCCATATAATTAGTTGTGTCATTCTTAACAAATCAGTTAAAGCAGACTGTTTACTTACTGCACAAACACACTCATTATGAATATAAAGCGGGATTTTGAACCTTGAATATGCAGTTCGACCACTAGGCAACAGGCCAGCAGCTACTCCTGATGATGCAGTTGCTAAAGCAACTAAACTTCTAGATCTAACAGCTGCAAGTAATGCACGGTATAAAAATGTCTTACCCGTTCCACCTGGACCATCAATATGGAACCATCAATAAAATACATATCACCAATATTACCAAAAACTTTACTCAGAATGGCATCATAAGCAGTTCTTTGTTCATGGTTAAGACTACCAACACATGAAAGATCACTCTCAGATATTAATATCTCTAATTCTTCACCAACCAGTCTTTCTAATACTTCATCTTGACGTTGCATAGTAATATCATAAATAGCTAATCCATAGTCGTTCAAACATTTCCCAAGTGGTTCTAAAAATGTATCTATAGACTTTAATGCATTTACCTCTGCATTACTGATAGTCATATGTTTTTGTAAAAAATCTTCAACCATAAATTCTTTGAACTCGTTCCACAGTTTTTTTGGATCATCAGGACTACAAAATGTTAAAAGAGTTGCAAACAATCGGCGTAATGAAACAGGCATTTGATAATTACAAGTTTCTTGTAAACATAGCTCACAATTATTATTTCCTTTAAGTAAACCACGTAATAATGCAGCTTCACGAAATGTTTTCACTGAATTACCATTCACAAATTTAATATTTTCAAAAGACATTGGTCCTCTAACATGATTTAACAATATCCGCAGGTAATACCTTTCTCCTTCTCTAGGATTTGCAGCTACAATCCTTCCAACCACACCACCTTTTTTTTCCTATTAGTCCAACACTTACCTTTTGCATCCCATACAAAATATTCAGGAAATTCTTTGTACAATAATTTTCTAGCTTCTCGATTAGTAATATTCATTGTAAAAAATTCAATAAGCATTGTTTTTGGGAAGAAATCACGTCGAATAACATTTCTAAGATTATCAGTATCTTTGTACGTAACCAATTGTTTATTTTCTAGATGCAACTGTAAGGAAATAACAGTTGGACGCATTTCATACAGTGTGAATCCATAAATCCTCCAAGTGGCTTCTGGAGGAGAAATCCATCTGCCAGACTGAAATCTTTCTATTTCATCCATACCGTTAATTTTATCCTCATCACACATAGAGAAATGAATTCTGTCACGTCCTTTGTAAACATATTTGTACAAATATTTAACAGCTTTTATTGTTGAACATATTTCTACATTTATATGACAATCATATTTAGCTAATAACTATGGATTATAGGGTACAACCCATCTATTATCAAGTAAACATTTTCTAACCCGAACTCTCTTACCATCATTTCGTCTTCTATATTTGGGATAAGAAGTTCTATCAAAAGAAGTATGCGAAATGTAGCCGTGTGGATAACGACTTCTACATTTTGTACCATTTTGCATACACACATTATTTGGATTTAAAACACCACAAGGACCATGCATCATGTGTTTGATTACAACGGAATATAAATAAGGATACTCCGTACTATCGGGGATTTCAGCATTTACAATTTCATCTACTCTTTCAGAAGTAAAATTTTTTGAATCAGATTTCAATATAATGAGGAAATGAGCATGTGGTAAACCTCTTTTTTGGAATTCAATAACATATATATATGCAGCCACCTGTCCAAATAGATTTTCTTTGAATAAATCTTTTTTTAACTCTTCTAATTTGGATCTAAAGATACGAGAGAGTAAATCAGGTCTATTTTGAACTTCATCACAAAATTTTAACTCCTGCTTAATTTCAAGCCAATTGGGATTGCATGTAATTGTTAAAAAAATGTCAGGTTTTCCAAATTTTTGAACCAATGCCATTGCATCCATGTATCTTTTATTTAAATCTCTAGGACCACCGATGAAGGAGGATGGCAAAATAATCCTTCGACCTACGTTTGAGCCGCTAGTTTTACCATTTTGTACACTATCAAAAATTCCTTGATAAAGTTCACTACGTATCTGAGTTTGATTATTACGAAAGTAATCTAATCTAGAAGATTCAACTTTCACATACATATCAACTACATATTGTTGCAAAAGGCGACCAACATGTAGCAATATAGAATTATGTAATAACCTTACCTGTAGTTTATAACAATAGTATTCCCGGCAAGACACTTGCAATTGTTTTTGCTTTTTGTGTAAAACTGAAAATAAAGAGAAAAAAAATTAAAATTAATAATAAATTAACTAAATTAACAATTTAAAATCAAGACAAAATTTATTTTTCAGACCTGTAGCTTCATTCATCAATATTTCTTCAGGACAATTAGCATAATGGGCATCAAACATTTCATCAACAGAAGTAACATCATTATTTCTATCCCGTTTATTAACTCTTTGAATACCTTGATGCCATCCACTCTCTCCATTAGGGAACAACAAAGGGTATTGGAGAGGATCATAACATCCAAAATAATAACTTACTCTATGCTTGCTACCAGAATGGGTATACATACATATATCACGTAGCCTAACATTAGACTGTTCATCATTTACCCATATTGCAGCAACTTGTACTGTTGGAGCATTATAAACCCTCTGATCCATACTCAAATTAAATGCAATTTTTATGCCCTGGCTTTCTAAATCAGTAACATTAGCTAAACCTCTAAAAAATTTTGTGTATGGATTTATATCTAAAATGTGAACTAATTTTTCAAGGATTGATTGAGAAAGTTTATCCGATATTTTTAAACGGTTTTGTATTTCATTTTCGGTATCGTAAAAATAAAGTTGTAAATAAGAAGGGGTAGAGTCCATGATGGGAAGAAGTTCATTTAGGTAATGATATATTTGTCCTTGAATTCTGAAAGTATAGATTCCTTTATTTCTTTGGACAAGTTTTTATCGTATTTTACACCAAACGAAGTAAAAGAAAAATTACAATCGTAAGTTCGAATATAAGTTCTAAAGTCAACTGTTTCTTCAGATTTAGATGTAAATAAAAGATATAATTCAGGAGGTATATCATTGATTTTTAATTTAATGCTCCCATCACAACAGCAAAAACTTTTACTTTCTCTATGAAATTTTTTAGCTCCACAGAAATTACAAATTGTTGGTACAGGTAACAAGTAAGATTTGGTTGGAACCAGCTCTAACATTTGTAATTCTGTAAAACCTAACAAAAAAAAAAAAAAAAAATAAAAGCTATAAACTCTTGTAGAATAAAAAAGCACACCATACCAAAGTCAAATTATAAATAACCTCTTTCTCGAAGATCATCAGCATTCATTGACAATACATCATCTAAAAATGGAAAAATTAAATTAAGATGAGAAAAATTAAATAGACTGCACAAAATGATAAAAAAAAAAATTAATCAGTAATATAAATAAGTGAAACTATAGTCACCTTTGTGTCAGCTATAAATGTTGAACACGATCAACATTTATAGTTGACACACCACCTAAAATATAAAAAAATATAATAATTCAGAAAATAAAAGAAAAACAGTAACCACATAGCATGCCTGATGCAACAGCTGCATTCTCTCCTATTACTATTGTTTCTGCCTGAGGTACTCACATTTCTACTCTATAAGATCAAATTAGTTAAATGTTATTTTATTGAAAAATCACCTCACCAAGCAATCAAGTGATTCATACATTTGGATCATAACAAGGAGCAATAGAAATTCAGTTATGTCTTCATTTCTTGTCAGACTCAACAATGTAAATAATCAAGCATATATTTCAGAGAATAATGTGTAAACTTAAACTATCATAAAATTATGAATAATTTGATCATACGATTCCAAAAAATAGATGTGAATGAAAGTAGTAGGGGTCTCGTGGGTTTCGGGGCAACACCCAGGCAGCGATGGACCTGACGGGTCAGGTCGCGGGGCAGCGCCTCTGGTGGAAAAAAAAATGAAATTGACAAAAGAATAAATGAAAATTATATGCTGTCACAGCAGAAGAACACTTGAGTACATCATTCCCAATTTTTGTGGCAATCAAATTGCTCCTCTTTTCTTTCCCAAAACCACTCCAAATTCTACCACAATCATCAAATTCACACTTGATGATCGTCAAGAATAAAAGGATGTAGGGAATTGCCAAGTAATAGTAGTAGTAGGACAATTGCTTCTCCAATCCACTTACTATAAGTTTACATAAACAAGTACAATAAAAAAATAGTACATCAAACTTATTTATAATAAATCAATTGCATACTATTTTAAAAAACAAATCCGACAAAATCCATTCAATTTTTGAATTAACTTAGCACATGAGAAGGTCGCCAATCTCGGACGAGTCATTTGTAATATCATTTGTGATCGTCCCAAAATAAATATTGTTAATCTGAGGAAGTTCTGGTGTTGCTCCTGCCGTCTGTCTTCTTTAAAATTATTTTCTTTTTGCACATCGTATCCCATCCCCTGGCCTCCAACCATAGACGAGCTATTTGTATAATTGTTTACGCTCGTGAAAAGAACAAACCGTGCGTTTTAACAGCGAGTATTCTTGAGTTTAGAAGTACAAAACAAAATGTTAGCAGAAATTAAGTTCAAGAGGAATAGATTGTGCAACTACACCCCCAAAAGATGGTGCCTCCTCTGTGAAACTGGCTCGGTAAGGCACCCACGGTGCCTCCGTGTCTTACGGAGGCACGACGGTGTCTCTGTGAGACACGGAGGCACCGTGCACTTTTGTGTCTCACAGAAACACGGGTCGCGTCTCCGTGTCTCACGCAAACACACTTCTGCGTGAGACATGGGTGTGTTTCGAATCTAACATCAAACACCAAACAATGTCTCACGCAAACACACTTCACCGCTACCACACCAATACTTCGGAAAATATACAAAAAGAACAGGAGGCAAAAAGAAAAAGAACACATACAGGAAACAATAAGAAGAATGCATACAACATTCAAACAATGTCTCTGTAAAATATTCACAATTCACCTTAGCTAAAGGTCACCAGAATTCAAGAAAGGAAGAGTAATGTGCGAGAAGTATGGTTGCAGTGGGAAAGGAAGAGTAATGTGCGAGAGCTGGCATTCAAATTTTTTATATCACAAACAAGTATGGTTACTGTAGTTTAGTGGGGGAATCGCAAACAGGTATGGTTAGTGCAGCAGTTTATTGGGGGAGTCGCAAACAGGTATGGTTAGCAGTTTCAGTTGGGAAGTTGGTAGAAGACGAAAAAAAGAAAAAAAAAATTAGGACGATGGGAAATCTCGACACGTGTGAAAATTCTCTTTCACTCTTTTATTTTATAGTGATATATTTTATCAATTTTTATCAAAATTTCCTAAAAATAAATCAAAACCCACGGTTTCTGTCAAAATAATAGTGAGTGCTGCGCGGAAAGCCGAAAGGGCCGGGCTTTTTATTCCCGAAAAGAGCCCGTAGTGCGCCCGAGCCAACCTGCTCCCCCTTTCTAGCCCCATCTAGTACAATGAAGTTCTTAATTTTAATTACGTTTCTGTAAGTAATTGCATTCGGATCCATCTCTGGGAGCGAACCACCTTGTAAGTGATCCTCTTTGCCTCTCATCCCCAATTTACATATTTTATTATTTTACACTTTTTCCTCCCCAATTTTTGTTGTTTGCCAATTATTATGCACACATAGAAACACGTATTAATGATAATGGAAGTGTTTTTTGCTTTTTTATTTTGTTTTGGGGGTGGGATAACTCTAATGGGTGCAATTCTTTACCTCAAAATTTTATGATAGAGATGCCTAGAAATTTAAAATTTTTGGGTCTTTAATTTGATTTTGTTTTATAACAAAATTCTATCAAATGATCTGTTTTGACGAATGAGATGCAGTTTTCGTTCTGTGTAATTTTGAGCTGATTTTGTATTTCTTCAATTCTTTTGAATTTCTCATTGTAATTTTTGAAATTTGAGTAAGAATGAAGGATTGGTTTATTGGATGAATTATTGTAAATTTCTTCCCATAATTGGGTTTCATTGAATTTCTCTTCTCTAATAGTATTTTTTTTTTTTTTTTATAGTAAAGTCCTCTGGATACATTGGTTTATGCAAACTTGTTAATAGTATTTCTTTTAATTAAGGTATTACCGTGTATCTTTTGATAAATAATTTTATATATTTGGATAACAATTTGCGCCAGGTTTTGTTTATGATTCCAGTAAATTTTTAGTAACTGTCAGTATCGGATCACTTCTAGTTCTAATGATAGTTGTTAAACACAGATGTTCAGTCATCCTTAATTGAATTATAGGTTGGTATAAGTATGCGATGCTATATTTGGCTGCAGAAATGTACCTTTTGTTTAGAGATGAAGGTTTGCTAGTTGCATCAGAAGGAAGTGGCTTATTTTTGTTTTTAAATGAGAATGGATAAAATTTGGGAGAACTGTCCTTAATGGGGTGGTGCAGCGGGAAGCTATTATACGGTATACTTTAGATGAAAAGAAAATGCAACAGTTATATATGAGCTTCCAGGTTTCTATATAGACAAGTTCAATTTATTACCTTTTACAGGAAACTAAAATAAGTTGCAGCCTGCAGGGAGTATAAAACACAAGCACTGCCCAAATTTTTTGTTCAAGTATGAAGTGAGTGACTATAAGCTTAACTATCAGAAACTTGCTAGTTAATAAAAGGAAAAAATAAACTACTTTTAACTTTTTAAAATGAGAATCTTATAAATTAATAACAAAAAAATGAAAACTAAGATCTCAAAGGCTTGTGCACAGTTTATTAGGCTTCCTTATATTTTCTTGCATTTTGAAGTTTTGGGTATGCATGCATTTTCTTTCCTTCTGCGTTGAGTGATTGCAAAAGTTAGGTATTTAACTTATATAGCATTTATGTGTTTTTTCTAAGTTTTATATTTTGATTTATTATTTCGAGCTCCTTGTCTTATCTTGGATTTGCTGATTATTGAAAATTTTTCATTTTTTTTCCACGTTCTGGTAGCAGGTTTGTTCCTGTTGGAATTTTGCGGAGGACAAATTTTCTTTTTGTGCTGCTACATTTATTTTGTAAAATCATGAGTTTTGTCTTCCGAGGCACAAGAGGAGATATAGAAACTGGATTTCAAGATTTTATTCCTGAACGGCGTGCAGTGGTAATTTCTTACTATCTAGTTATCTTTCTTTTATAAGCCTACTACTTATTTCCAATTTTTAAATGCTTATTGATATTCTTGGATCCTGAACATGTTTATGTCATTTGCCTGGTTATTCGATCAGCGTGTTAATGCAGCTCGACCAATCAATACAAACTCACTTGCTTTTCTCGTCACGGGTATCTATCGTTTATTGCTACTTGTCTTATGACATTGTTTGACCTATTGATTTCAATATGTAATTGCTCATTTTATATATCAGTGCTTTTGCTGTTTATGATTTTGAACTCACATCAAATGTCGCCTAACTTCCTGGTAAGTATTATCTTCACGACGAATCTAGAGTTTGTCTACTTCAGTAAGAAGTAATGTTTAATGGATTGCTTAAGAAATATTACACATTTCACTATTTCTTTTTGTCTTTTTAAAGCTCTGGTTGGTGCTCGGTGTCTTTTTGATGGCAACAAGCCTAAGAATGTATGCAACTTGTCAGCAACTTCAAGCTCAGGCACAAGCTCATGCTGTTGCAGCTAGTGGCCTTCTTGGCCACACTGAGTTGCGCTTGCACATGCCACCATCCCTAGCCCTGGCAACCAGAGGGAGACTGCAAGGTCTGAGACTCCAGCTTGCACTTCTTGACCGAGAGTTTGATGATTTAGGTATGAATTCAGGTTGAAACTCTTGTTCCGTCTTGGCTTATTTCAAATCTTACTTGAGATTATACCATGTCTTGTGTCCCATTTGTCAATCATCAGTTTTATTGGCTATTATCTCTCTAAGATGGGCGATCACTTGAATCATTTGGATGAAAAATAATTGTTATTTGTTGCTGCGTGCAGATTATGAAACACTGAGAGCGCTGGATGCCGATAATGCTCCTACAGCCTCTATGACTGATGAAGAGATAAATGCTCTTCCAGTTCACAAATACAAGGTTTCTGGATCTCAAAGGTTAGTCATGGTTGACTTCCTTTTATGCAAGTTAAATTCTCAAATTTTTGACTTATCTTTTCCTTATTTTTCTTTTATTTCGTCTGGTTCTTTATACTTTACAGATAACGTGCTCGTAAAATTATGAGTAAAGATATAATTTTTTTTTTCTGGTCAATTTTTAAGTATTAGAATGTTATTTTTGAATACTAGTTTATCATTTTTTGCTGGCTATTCTTGCCTTTTAATGCTCTTCGGGATTTGACACCACAAGCCTTGGGATATGGATCTTAGCTGACATCCATATTGGAGAGATCCTCCTGTCAACTTCAATGTGGGAAGTTCTTAAAAGTTTTGATGTTAGTTATTTTTCTTTCCATCAATAATTTATTTTGGATGATTTTAGATTAACGTAATTAATTTCTTCCCCCTTATAACTAAATTTTTTTGACGTAGCTATGAAAGGGCAAAAAGGGTTTCATATAGCCGACCGCAAATTTATTAGGAATTAAGCTTGATTTGTTGTTGATATTACATTTAACTCCTGGTTTGTGATCAAAGTAATGCCATTTTAAAGATGCACAGCAGACAAGGTTAATAAACTTTTTCACCTATGGAAATGTGAGCATATACTGTACATGTGGTTGTTATATGTTTGACGATAGGTAATCATGATCACTTCAGTGTGAAAAGGGATATATTCCATTGTTTATGAGACTAGTTCGCTCTTCCCAAACCGCAACAATTTCCTCTATTTGTTTATTTATTTTTAATTTTGCAGAATTGAACTAGTTTAGAACTACAAAAAACCATCATTCCCAACAAATTCAAAGTGCGCTACATGAACTATCTTTAGCCTCTATTTTGTTCCTTGATCCACTGGAGGATCTAAAGCTACTAAATCCTTAATAAATACAACATGCCATATTATTTTTGGTCTACTCCTCCCTCTTTTGACTTGTGCTAGCAAGATCGCGTCAATCTCTTTTTTTCATTTGTGAAAACCATGTAACAACCAGTGAAGTCGCGTCATTCCATTAATTTATCATCAATCTGTGCCACCAATGCTTGTTGGCATATGTTTTCATTTCTTGTCTTATCCATTTTAGCACATCCACACATCTGTTCTAGCATCCTCATTTCTGCTACACTGACATTTTGTCCTGTAACAGTCCAAGTGTCCAATGTATCATGGAGCATGGCAGGTTAAAAAATCACTTTTGTGGAGAACTGACCTTCAACTAGGATCTGTGTCAGAGAAAAATCCTCTGGCTCTTTTCCATTTCATCCAACCCACTCTAATTTTATGCATTACATCATCTTCAGTGTATCTGTACTTATCAATAAACAAAACTGGTTACCAAAACAATCATTTTTAGCACAATACGGTCCTCTATAGTGACTTCATTATTATCCTTATTTCTGCTATTCTAAGTGGTAATGCATGCATTCAGTCTTGGTTCTACTTAAATTAAAATTGTTATTACAAAAGTACTGTTCCAAAATTCTAACTTACTATTGATCTCCTCTTAGTCAACTAAACTGTACTATTTTGCAATACCATACACCAAGAGATCTATTGGAATATGTCTTGTTAAGATTTCCACGACTAATATGAAAAGAAAAGAACTTATTGCAGATCTTTGGTGCAAGACTATAGAGATGGTAAAATCTTATTACTACTGTTACTACATTTCACACTTGTGATTGCTCCATCACACATGACAGTGGGAACTATTCAAAGGTTCCCCTAAGGTTGAGTATTTTTAATTCTGATTCTTCTGATAGAGTTATTTGGAGACTGTAAACGAATAGTGGTGATTTTTATTCTTAAAGTTGACTCTTGGTGTTGGGCCATTTGACAGTGTGGGGCTGCCAGAGCAGGCTTCTTCTTCATGCTCATCCAAGGTACGTCTGGTTTCTCTTTTCCAGTGTCAATAGAAATCAGAAGTATTTTTTAGTCAGTGAAGATACGTTTGAAGGCATTTTATTTGCTTTTGGTTTTCATCCATGAGCAAGAAGTCATAGATGCCTTTTCTCTATACAAATGAGAGATCCACTGATTGCTGTGGAACTTATCTGTGTATAATTTTACTACTGAGAAATGAGATATGTTTGATTTGTTCCACTTCTCAATTATAATTCATGACATTCCTTTTCCGTGGAAGATATTTAACATCATGGATATAATATTTTCCATTTAATGAGTTAATGAAAAAATGCTCGATCGGGTAAGTTCTGAGTTCCCTGTAAAGGAAGATAAAGGAAAACCAAAAATGTTATGTGGCATAGGTACAGTGTCACAGGTCGTCCACTGCTAAAAAGTTGCAACATCTTAACATAGTCTTGCTTGCATGTGATATCGGTTTTTTTTTTGAATTAATATCTAAATAGCTCTTTGGAGTATAATTTCTTAGAGGCGTTATTTTCGTGTTTCAGGTTTGTGTTTTGAGTTTTGAATTCGTTTTGTGTTTTGGGTGTCCATTTTTAGATTGTTGAAAACTCGTTCTTTTTGAAAAAATATTTCACAACCCGTGTTTTTTGAGTTTGTCAGATTTGTGAAGAAACAGTCAAAACGTAAAAAAGTTGTTTTCTGTTTTCTTTACAAAATTTTCAGCCGTTTTCAAAAATTCGTTTTCGAAAATGGGAAAGAGAACGCGTTTTCAATGTTTTGAAAAATCGAAAATAGAAAACGGCCCGAAAACAGCAAAGAGAATGCTCCCTTATATTTTTTCATTATTTTCCCTTTCTCTGGATTCGAGAAAAATAAGAAAGCCTTGTAATGTCTTTATTAATGATTTTCTTTTTTTTTTTAAATGTCTTGGCATTTCTTGTGACATGTTCTTGGTAATCATGTAGTTCTGATGTATTGTTTCTGTAATTGGTAAGTTCTGCAAATTTGTGACAATATGCAGAAAAAGCAAGATCCTTCAATTGCACAAGGGGGAACGAAAACCCCCGAGGATGAACTGACTTGTAGTGTTTGCTTGGAGCAAGTTAATTTTGGAGAACTCATTCGGAGCTTGCCTTGCTTGCATCAGGTTTGTCATTGGCACTGTTGAGAATTGTTTACGGGCTATATTTTGGCTATGACGTCTGGGAAAGCCCGTTGGTCGAACATAGTTGTGTTTTCATCAATTTTTGTATGCATCACTTGGCATTTTTATCTTGTGTTGCAGTTCCATGTAAATTGCATTGATCCATGGTTGAGGCAGCAGGGGACATGTCCAGTTTGCAAATTTAGAGCTGGGTCAGGATGGTCCGATAATGGACAAGGAGATGCTTCGTACATGGCTTAATTTTTTCTATTAAAAAATATATGTAACTTATATGTTAAGAGTAAATAAATGTACGCAGGCATAACTTACAATGAATGATTTTAGCGGCCACCTGCCTTGATACTGCATGATAAAGAAACTGTCATGAACCTGGTTAATACCTTTAGTCGCAGCTTTTTTAATTTCCATGCTTTAAGCACATCTGCATTAACATACCAGGACCCACTATGGGTCCACCACTAGAGCTAGAGTGGGGTAGGGTAGGGTGCGGTTGTCTAATTGTCTATTATGGGATTTTTAGGGGTTAGGAGAATAGCATGTTGCCCGAGCGGGACGTTTTGCTGGGATTAGTGCAAGGAGCTAGAGTTGTAGGATTAGGGTGTCTAATTGTCTATTGTGGGTCTTATGGGAAAGGAACAGTGTTGCACGGGCGCAGAGGATGACATTCTCGTGCTAGGCGGAGATGGACAGATAGTTGTTGGGTTGTTGGTGATTAGCCGCGTAAAATGGGGCAAACTATTCACCGGCTCAACCACTCATGTCGCCTCACAAATGGGTGCATACAATCTTCGAGCCGAACACGAAGCGATTATAGTGTTGATCCCCACTATAATCCCTTTACCTACATAACGATTATTGCAAATTCAAGACACGAGTTGAGTGAGTTAGGTTTTTTGAGAACTCGTCACGAGTTGAGACTAGGTGAGCTAGTATGCATATTCAGAGATTTATGACACTATCGACACGGTGCTATTAATTCATTCAACATTTTAGCCACTTGAATTCAAATTTTAAAATTTGATTTTATTAATATTTTATTTATTTATTTGCTTTAGGCAAGCTAGTATGCATAGTCCGAGGTTTATGACATCGACACGGTGCTATCAATTCATTCAATATTTTAGCAACTTGAATTCTAATTTTAAAATTTTATTATTTGAGCTTTTGAATATAATTCTATAATAGGGACAGGTGTTTCTTTGTTTTCAATTATTTCTTCAATTTTAACTTTTTTTGAATCAATTATTTCTATTAGTTGGAGTTCTTATTCCTTTCTACAAAATTATTATAGTGGATTTGAACTGCAATGATGATGTTGACCAATTTTTCGATGGCTCTAATACTTTTGCCCACGATTTCTTTTCTCTGGCTTGATGTTCCAATTTTGAAAATACAGATACTACTGAATTGACAACTATTGAGCCTAATGGCGATTTGAAGAAAAGGGTCTATGCAAAAAGACGAAAGAAAGCAAAGGCTCTCAACAAATAAATCTCTAAGGGGTCGTTATCTTCGTTTTTCAATTTTATGTTTTGAGTTTTGAATTCATTTTGTATTTTGTGTTTTGACTGTCTGTTTTGAAATTGTTGAAAATGCGTTATTTTTGTAATTTTGGAAAACTGTTTCTCAAAACATAAAACTGAAAAACGCGTTTACTTTGCAATTTTGAGATTTTTTTTTAATAATATTTTATTCAAAAAATCTGATTATTCAATTAACTTTAATAGTTTATTGTTAATATAGTATTAAATAACATATAAATTTGAAATATCTTTGAATCTTGAAATATTTTTGTACATCTTTGTTTATAAACTTCAAACTATTGTCCAAATTTGAAATATCTTTGTTCATAAACTTCAAACTATGAGTACACAGACTTTTGTACATCTTTGTTTATATACTTCAAACTATTGTATGAACAATTTCATGCATATAGAAATGATATGGATGAGAAGTTGAACTACACCACAACTTTTCCTAACCATCAACCCTTACTCCCAGCTATAAATAATCATGATATTTAAGCCTAACATCATTCAAGCTTAAACAACATGTTTTCTGCTAACTTCTTTCTGTAATCTGCTTTCATAATGGCTCATTCTCGTCTAATTTGTTTTACAGTGATGGCAATTATCACTCCTTCATCAATTGATGACTGCAAAAGAGTGGCAACCTCGCGCCATCTTCTCGAGGTAGACTTGCCTGAGATTTCAAAGCTTGAATTGCCACCATTGCCAGATCAGTTCGTTTTGCCATAATCCCATTACGAAAATTATATATATATTGCAATTCAATGCCAATCAACCTATATCACTCTACTATATATTTAGATGAAAGATAAAGTAGAAAGAAAGATTCAAGTATGCAACAGATACGACGAAGGAGAGTGATGTACTGCAAACTGCTTGGAACAAACTAGCTTCACCCTTGGTTTAATAAGAGCTGCCGAACACTTGGGTGAAATGCCGACTGCCTTTAAGTCTCCCTTGGTAGCCCAAGGAAGAGTGGTAATTCTTTGATACTGCAATTGCCAGTCGTTCCTAGACTCAGCTAGGACATACCTATCAGCCCTTCAACGGTTATTGCTTCTTTTAAATTGACTGGAATTGTCTTAAAATCTGATGATCAGAAACCACTGCTCCACCATTCTCTAGAGAGGCTGAATTTGGTGGCCACGGTTGAATTGGTAAAGGAGAAAGCTGGCTTGAGCGAAAGATCAAGAGAATGCGCTGAACGATTGGTTTCTGCCACTTGAGATGACAAAAAAACCAATTCCTCATACTATCCCTCCTCCAACAACCAATTCGCCCCCCTCCCCCACTGCTAAAATCAACCTAACCACCACCATCTTCCTTAGCTTCACCACCACCAACTCCTCCTACTATCCCTCCTCCCGCAACCAATTCGCCCCCCTCCCCCTCCCCCGCTGCCAAAATCAACCCAACCATCACCATCTTCCTTAGCTTCACCACCACCGACTCCTCCTACTATCCCTCCTCTAGCAACTAATTCGGCCCCTTCCCCCACTGCCAAAATCAACCCAAACCATCACCCACTGCCAAAATCAACACCACCATCAAACATACCACCAAAAACAGACCACTATCGCCTGCCCGCCACCACCACCAACACCCATCGTCGCCAGATCGAAAAAACCCAAAAAAACCCCCAAAAGTAAAGATCGAAAAGAGGTCGAACTATAGTTTCGAGCTGCTGCGAACGTCACCTCAAAACCATAGTCGGCGTCGAAGAGAGAGAAGATAGAGACGAGCCCAAACCACAGCAGCATCGCTTCCTACGCCAGCGCTAGCACCGGCTCATCTCTTTCGTCACTGGTTGCAGTGTTTGAATGAAAGAAAAGAGTGAAGGCCTCTACGGCAAGAGAGAGAAGAGAGAAGGCAGAGACGCCAAGGAAATGAGGCGTTTTGAATATTTTGGGAATTTTGTATTGAAAATGGCCAAAACAAGTTTTTGCCGTTTTCCATTTCCTTTACAATTTTTTTCCTGTTTTTCGAAAATTCGTTTTCGAAAACGAGAAAGAGAACGCGTTTTCACCGTTTTAGAAAATCGAAAACCAAAAACAGCTTGAAAACGCTAAAGAGAACGACACCTAAAATTTTTGCCCTCCTCTCTCTCTAGCAAGCTACCCAGCAAAATCCAACTTAGCCTCTACAAGGGCCCCACTTTTACGCCTTCCATGCGGATGGTACACGTACTAGCCATGATAAGCGTAGTGCACCAGGAGCTTACTACACACGCTACCATTAGTCCCCATAGTTTTTCCACTGTTCTGAGACCTTTTCCTACTACCTATTTTGCCTTCAGATACTCAGTCTACATAGAATCAAGGTAAGAAGACTTATGTTACAGCAGCTTGGGGTCGACAAGCTATTTTTCAAGTTGAGTGCAATTTGAGGAAGTCTTTTGTTTATGTGCTCTAGGCACCCACTGATTCCACTTCTCAGAACTTTGTTACTAAGGCACTTTACATGCACCTTCTTGTGCCAGCTATTACTATTTCAGAGGAGGAGGACACTATTCTTTCTAAACCATTCAAGTTTACACTTGTTGGCAAATTCTCAAACCGCAAGCCCTCTATTATTAAGGTACAAGAAAATTTCAAGAAGTTTGGTTTTTGCGACCTCAGAATTACGTAGGTACAGTGGGTTTAGAGAGTCTGTGAAGGTCAATTTGGAGTATAAGCTACCAAATAGGGTTTGGATAGAACGGGATAAGAATCATTATTCCTGACAAATAGTTATTGAAAAATGATTAATGGCCAGTCCCCCCTATTGGGTGCAGGCGCCCAGCCAAAGGGGGACACTTGTCCCCCCTGGACTAGGATCGATCATTGACCTGGCCCTGTAGCATAACTCATAGTTATTTATGAGAAGAAGCCAAAGTTTTTTTCTTAAGTGCGACACATGGGGTACTCAGGTGATCTTGACTGCAACGGCTTCTACTCCCTCCTATTGTCGTGGACACTCCTCTCTACATCCTACTGGTCGGGCATGTAAACCCGTAATGGTAAGAAGGTGGCTGTCGAGTCTTCTAAGCACTAGGTACCAATTTATGATGCTACTACTAGACTGTCTAGACTACATATGGCTAGCTCCTCTATAGTACATATTGTGATATATATTCCACTAGTGGTTCCACAAGTTACTATCATTATATCAGTTATTATTGCTCTATCAATTACTATTGCTTTGTCTATCATTATTGTTTTACCTGCTACTATTTATTCAATTGTTGGTTTTACTCCAGGGTTCATATTTAGTATGTGCATGTTACATTTGCTCCTACAATTGCTCAAGTTATATATTTTTCAGTAGTCATAATTCAATATTTACCTTCTAAGTTACACGCCCTCTATTTTATTGCATCTCCAGTGTGGGTGCAGCCTCTATATTTTGATGAGATGTTAGTTATAGTTGATACCTCATCTCTTCCTTAGGACATGGTTTTGTTTTGGCTTCAACTCTGGGTCCCAGCCTACATCTCAATTGCTATGAGAATGTAGAGGCACATGTGTCGTCTGATAAAGAAATTGTTGCTCTCCTTAGCGCCATTTTGACACAGTTCTTTTGATGACTTAACTAGTATGGAAGAGCGGGTAGAGGATAATAGCTTTGTACTTGTTTTGCATAAGAACCCAAAGATGACAGATATTCCTTAGCTGACAAGGAGAGTGATTAGGAGTACCAGCCATTCAGGCGATGTACCATCCATTTCCCACCTTTTTTTGTAAGTGATCTTATCTGGAATGTTAGCTAGTACATTTACTCGTAGGCGTCTGAAGAGAGTTATACAGTTCCATCATGTTTACTTTTTGGTGATTTTGTAGCAATTTCTTTTGTAGAAGAACTTTGATTTTATTCAATGATCTCCTTTGATACGGAGGTTGAGAATATGTCAAATAAGATTTGATATTTGTAGAATATGGGGGACCATTGTTTCTATCATTGGTGATATCCTCAGTTCCTATATGGTAAAATTAAGGATCCTAGCGCCGCTAGACTAATATACACATATCTTTTGTTCACGCTTCTTGCTCTGTTGTTGTAGAAGTGAGGGAGATATTAATGTTTGCACATCTTGGTGAACGCTTATGGGGAAATAATGGGATATAGGTACTTCAAACTTCTATGATATGATGATGAACAGTGTTTTGACTGATGCCGAGTTTTCAGGGATTCAGTACACTTGGAGCAATTGCAGGGTATGGTTACGTTTGGATAAAATGTTGATTAATTCTACATATTGTAAACAACTTACAAATAGGCATTTAAATTGTACTTTATCTGATCATTCACCTTTACTTTTACAATAGTCTCCTGATGATGATTTAGTGCCATGACATTTCGCTTTCTCAACATGTTGACCTAACACAATATTTTTTAACCTTCGTCTCTTAGAAGTGGTCATTCCCGACTCATCATATAGGAACGATCTCTGGGAGATATTATTTCGGCTAAAATAGGGACTACATTGGTGGAAGCAACATGTATTTGGTGATATATTTTAGCGGATTAAGGATGCTGAGTGTCGGGCAATGAGGCATAGAGAGTATGATCTAAAGTCTACACCAAATTATTTTGATATTTTACATTGAGCACGACAATACTGATGGTGTCAAGGATCACAGTTGTACTTAGCCTGATTACGCCCAAAATATACCGCGATCTTGTAGTGTAGTTTGGGGTGTCGTATCCACAGGGAGATGAAAATTAAATTAGGGAGTCTCTAAATAGGTGTTCGTTCACTCAAAATTGTCTAAAGATATCAATGTTGATTAGATCAATATCAAAATTTTAGGATAAAATTCAATAGTGCAAGATAGTGAAGCTCGGAATTCCCTCACCCGGTTTGGATCGTTCAATGTCAATTATCCAATTTATTAACTCAATTAAAGGTTTTCATCCCGGCACTTTAATCGAATGATTTGATGTTTAAGATCAATGTAATGCACAATTGTACTTGTAGATCCTAATTTCATTTCACAATTTTTGCAAGCAATTATTGGAATTAGATTACAAATCAACCCAATACATATAGCATAAAATTGTAAATAATCACACCAATAATATCCAAGTAATGAATATTCAATAAGTATTTCGATTATTCAATAAGAAGAACGTGATTAATCCTATGAAAACCTAATACAAATTAAATCAAATTCACAACAAATCCATTAATAAACTTATATGAAATTGAAATTCAATGATTAGTTTAATAATTCCACGATAGAACATGATTAAGTCTATGAGAAATCGAGTAAACATTAAACCAATTCCACATATACATATAAGAATGAAACCCTAGATCTACAAGTGTTTTAAATCAGATAAATACCAAAGGAATTGAACAATTGACATGAAATCCCAAAAATCGGCGAGTTCCTTCTTTGCTTCACATAATTCTTTAGCCTTCCATGGAGTTTTCTTGTTCCCAAGGTGAAACGAATTGTTTCCAAGACGATGAATAATCAAGAATAATTGCTTCTGGACGGGTTTTGATGTATTTAGGTTGAGAAAATCAAGCAAAACACGTTTTCATAGGTGTTTAGATTATTTCCGGAATTAGAACAGATCTGCTGAAAAAAATCACTAAGCAGTAAATTCAAGCGGTAGCTTAGTTCAATGATAGCTGCCTTTGAATTCTCGGTAGGGTTGTGGGCGATCGCTTGCCAATTTACTCTAAGCGACCGTTTAGTTATAAAAATTTTTCCCCGTACAACTTTTAGTATTTTGACAATATCTTTCTCTCCCGATATCCGATTGAGGTGATTCAAAGTGCGTTGGAAAGCTGACTCGATGGGCTGTACTTTCATTCAGATGTCAACTTCCAATTCGATCTTATACCATGTGAAAATGATCCAAATATGAGGCTGAAAATCGATGGACTCTCAATTCACAAGATCAATGGATGCTTACCACCGTTTGTAGTGTGATATGACTCTCAATTCTCACCAATTCTCACATAAAGAAACTTCAACGAGAGACTCCTCTAACCACATGTGTTAAACAACTATCTTACCACAAGGCTTGTGTGCACAAAAATGGTTTAGCAAGTGTTTTAACGTCTAGAATTTCATAACAAAATTAACTCCTAGTGGCACATTTTGTCATTCAAAAACATAAACATGCAGCAAATCAGAGACTTTTTAAAAAAAAAAAAAAAAAATTAACCAGTCATGACATGTTTCAACAAGAGTGCATGATAATTACAACAAGATCCAAAGTACTCTCCCCCAACTAAATATTGCATTGTCCTCAATGCAAAAATATGAATACTAGATAGGGAAAGAATGATATCACCTGGAGGCGGATGTGAGTCAACATAAGTACGAAGAAAGGTGAACCTGGAAGTTCTCAATGGGATGGTAATGCAAGAAAAAGAACAAAAATAACAAAAATATGAATACAAAAATAAAAAGAAAATAAGGAAATGAACTTCCCTTGGATTGCCTCCCAAACAGCGCCTTTGTTTATCGTCGTCGGCTCGACCCAATGTTCCCATTTTTAGCCCGCATCTAGCCAGGGCGATCCCAAGTTTCCTTGCAGTGCATTAAACTCATTGCCCATAACCATCGGTGCATGGTGATGGCAATTGAGCCGAGCCGCTCGTGAGCTCGTGGGCTCGGCTCGTCTAAAACGAGCCACGAGTCGCTCGGGCTCGTAAAAAACGAGCCCGAGCAACGAGCCGAACAAAAAAAATTTGAACGAGCCGAGCTCGGCTCGTCAGATAGATGAGCCGCTCGCCGAGCGGCTCGTGGATGAGCTCATGAGCTTGGGCTCGTGGGCTCGTCCAAACCAAAAACAGAAAAAAAAAAAAAAAAAATTTAAATATTTGCCGAGAGTGACAAGAACGGTCACTGAATTTTCAGTGACCGTTTGGTCACTTTTTTTTGTCAATTTTTTTTTTTTTTCAAATTTCATTTTTTTCCTATAAATACCTATCAATTACAACATTTTTTTCTCACCAAATTTATTATCAATCTCTTATTCTCTACTATACTCTCTACAAATCAATTATAATCAATATTATTTATTCATTCTTATTTCTATACTCTTCTACATTTTATATTCATATCATAAAATTATAATCTTGATTTTACAATATATTTTCTACACTACTACATAATATTCATTCATTCACTTCTCAATTCTACTTCACTTCTTCTTCTTCTTCAATATTCAATTTCAATTATTCACAAATGGATTCACGCTCATTTATTGAAAACTTATTCGATGTCGGAGTCGAGAATGTAGCACATGTGCCCCAAAATCAATTTGGGAATGAGTTCGTCGGTCTAGATGAAGTACCAATTCCAGAAAATATTGAAGATTACAATGTTCATGAAAGTAGTCATCCAATTGATTTGGATGACGTTGATCTCGATGCTCCAATTGATTTGGAACAGGATGATGAACCTGTTATTGAAATTCCCGATGAAAGAGGGAAGAGAAAGGGGAAGAAGCATGCAAAATGTTGAGACCATTTTAAATTGGTTCAAACTGGTCGTGTGATCGATGAAATTCAAGAAACCAAAGCAGTATGTAAATACTGTCAACAATGATTGGCCCATCAAAAAGGCATTGGAACCACCCACCTCAACCGTCACTACAAATCATGTGCGGCCAAACATGGTCTTCTTCCTGCTGGTCAAACGCAACTACAATTTGGTAGTTCAGGCAGCGGTGCTACTACTACGCCACATAGTACGTGGATGTATTCGGCGAAAAGAACTCGAACAGGAATGGTGAAATACCTTGTCGGATCTGAGTTGCCACTAGCACAAACGGACAACCAACATTTCGTTACCTTTGTGCAAGAATGTCTTCAACCGAGGTACGTTGGGGTAAGTTGAAATACTGTTCGTTCTGATACAATAAAATATTTTGAAACTGCAAAGAAAACATTGATTGTCGATTTAGAAAAATATGGGGGTGTGATATCTTTAACTTCGGATTTATGGGAAGGAATTAATAAAAGAGGTTATATTGCTGAAACTGCACATTATATAGACCCACTTTGGATCATGCATAAAAGAATAATTGCTTTTAAAATTATTGAGTACCCGCACAATGCTCCCAATATATTTAGTGCTATTATGAACATTATCAGAGAATATAAATGCGAGAGTAAAATTCGTTCTTTTACGTTCGACAACGCTAGTGTAAATAAGGTTGTTATCGAGAAATTGAAAAGAGTATTTCAACCCGAATTCGGTAGTTATTTATTTCATATTCGATGTGTATGTCATATTTTAAATTTAATAGTACAAGATGGTTTAAAATATGTTAAGGATGAAATTCAACGAATTAAGAATGCACTAACTTATATCACTATTACACCTAGTAAAAAACAAGCGTTTGAGGATTTTTGTGCCGAAAATGGGATGTCGCATTCAAAAACTTTTACTAATGACGTAGCGCATAGATGGAACTCCACATATTTATTATTAAAATCATGTGAAGGTTTCGAACATTTAATTACTGAATTTTATAACAATAGGCATATGAGGGACAACGACGAAAATATTTTGAATGAATCGGATTGGGCTTTAGTTATTAAAATTAAAGCTTTTTTGAAATGTTTTTATGATTCTACAAATATTTTATCTGGTGTTTATTATCCTACTAGTTGTATGGTCCTTCAACGTATTTATCTAATTTCTAGGGCTTTTGATAGATATAAAGATGACCCCGATTTTAATTCAGTTATAATTGCCATGGAATTAAAGTTTAGAAAATATTGGGAAGACTTGCCCATGTTATTTCCATTAGCATGCGTCATGGACCCCCATATAATTTATCGGGTACTAAATTTATAATTGAACGAATGTCAAAATCTTTAACTTTTAACGTACCTATTACTTATAGGAATTTGGAAGTAACTTTATCTGAAATGTATGTAACATATGCTTCACGAATGGGTACACATGTTACTCGTGTACCCTTCGGCTCTACAAGTACTCCTCCCACTAATTTAGGAGATGACGACGCTGAAATTTTAAATTTATTTGAAGGCATGAACTCATATAGATATGGTCAAACTGGATATGCATATGGTTCATCCAGTCATAGTAGTTTGTCTTCCACTGCATGTACTCAAACATCGAGTAACAGTCCCAATGCAATGCCTGCTGAATTACTTGATTACTTTAATCATAATTGGTCTAGTAACAATGTACTAAGGAAAAATTCAGAAGAAGTAGTTGACTTCTGGCGAAAGTATGAACGTCGATGGCCAATAGTTTCTGCAATGGCAAAAGATCTACTAATACCTCCGGTTAGCACTGTAGCTTCGGAATCTGCTTTTAGTGCAGGGTCTAGGGTTCTCTCTGAAGTTAGGAATCGACTAAAAGAAGATATTTTAGAAGCATTAATGTGCGTGAAGGACTGGCAAGACGCTCATTTTCGACTGCAGGATAAATATGCCGAAATTGCATGTAGTCAAGTAAGTGATATTTAGTTTAATCATATTTATGACCAATTTTTATTTTAATACCTTTATAATTTTTTTTAAAAAATTGTATACGTAACAAGTTGTTCGTGTACAATTTTTAACTCCGCCTACTCGAAATTGAACTATTGAAGTAGCCGGTCTCAAGCCCGGATAAAGGAGGAGGGTTTATATATTAATATTTTATTATTTTTAAAATGAAAGATATTTTGAAAAATCATTTGACAATTTCTCATATTTTTTTTTTTAATTTTATCATTTATAAAATAATTATTTTCAATTAATATATTTTCTTCAAAACAAACTTGAAAATGAAAATATATTAATTAAAAATTATTTATAAGTAAAAAAATTAAATTGTAATTACAAAAAACTTATAAGTATTATTTATAAGATAAATTCATAAAAAAATATATTATAAAAATATACTTTATCAAATTCTAAATAAATTGTTTACAAAATAAAAATACTTATAAAATAAAATTTTACCGAAAATCTATTTTTTTTTTAAACAAAATTTAGGAAAAAAACGTGTATTAAAAAAATAAAATAAAATAAAAAATTTGGAGCTCGCTCTGGCCCACGAGCCCAACTCGTGAGCTCAGCTCGTCAAAGCCCACGAACCACGAGCTCATGGGCCGAGCGAGTGCCCTTATTTTTTACGAGCCGAGCCGTTGCCCACGAGCTCGTTGAACAACAAGCCCGAGCACGAGCCGAGTCGAGCCGGCTTGGCTCGGCCCATTTCCATTACTATCGGTGCAGCTCCTCTGCCTCTATCTAATACATGTGTGGGGTCACTAGGAGAGGGCTTGAAATTGTTAGTGGGGGCCTGCAACATAGAAGGTAGAGTCCTCTTGTTTGAAACTGGTGATGTAATATAAGGACTATTACCTGTCTCGTGATCTGTCCTCTCCACGATGTCCAAACCATCTGGCTCTGGAAATTCTTGTGCTGGTCCAAGGAACATATTATCGGCTACCTCTTGTGTGAGTGTGTCAATCATGTGAGTTTGTTGACACTCATCATCTTCCTCTGGCTGCCTGGTGATATGAAAAATGTTGACTTCTAGAGTCATATTCCCAAAGGATAATTTCATGAGACAATTTCTACAATTAATCAAAGCATTAGCAGTAGCAAGGAACCAAGAATGATAGGAATTTTAGAAGCAACACTCACATTAGCTTTTACATCCACGACCAAGAAATCAACGGGGTAGTAAAATTTATCAATTTGAACTAAGACATCTTCAATTACTCCCCTAGGTTTAATAGTGGACCTATCAGCTAATTGTGGGACAACAGAGGTAGGCTTCATCTCACCTAATCCTAGCTGCGAGTAAATCTCATAAGGCATGAGATTGACACTAGCCCCTAGATCAAGAAGGGCTTGTCCAATCTCATGGTTCCCAATGATGCATGAGATAGTAGAACAACCAGGATCCTTATACTTTGGCGGGGTCCTCTGCTCGATCACGGCACTCACGTGCTCAGTTAAGAAAGCGATTTTCTTGACATGATGTTTTCTTTTTGACAGTGCATAAATCCTTAAGGACTTTAGCATAAATAGGAACCTGTGAAATCACATACAAGAAAGGCAGATTGATCTTTACTTGCTTTAGGTGCTCTAGGATCTCGCTATGATGGCTAGCAAATTTCGAGGTGGACTTTAGAGCTTGAGGGAAAAGGTACTCTAGTAGGAATTTCTACTTCCTCCTCACTAGGGGCACTCTCATCAGAATTTCTAGAATTTTTTTCCTTTTCCCCCGATTCCCTAGACTTGATGATTGGTTCTATAACCTTGCCAGATCTAGTGGTGATGGCATTGACTTCCTTAAAGTTATTCCCTTCTGAACCTGAGGTCTGAGCCATGTGTTGTCCCTTAGGGTTTGGCTGAAATTGAGCCGAAAATTTCCCACGCTCCCCTACAGTTAGGGCATTGGTCAGTTTGGACATGTGGCTTTTCATTTCCTTGTTATCCTCAACAACCTGATTGATCATGATTTCAAACTTTTGATTGGTTTTACCCTGAGCCTCTATAAAAGCATGTAAGGTGTCTTCCAAAGAGTTCGTAGAGGTTGTAGGTTGGTGGTTGTCAGACTTCCAGCTGAAATTGGGATGATTTCGTCACCCTTTATTGTAGGTTTCAGAAAAGGGGACGTATGGCTTTTGGTACATGCTTAAAGCATTACAGTGCTCCTCATACACTCCTCTCATCTCAGCGTAAGTGACACACTCTTGCGCTGGGTGTTCGCTTCCTCCACACACAAAACAATTTCCACTAGACTCAACACGGGATGCACTATGTACAGATTTCTAGTCTCTAGCACGTAAGGCTTCAAGTTCTTTAGTTAGGGCTTCTACCTTTGCCCTAAGGCTATCCTCCTCCCTAATATGATAAATACCTGTGCTAGCGGGGTTATTTGTGGGTCGTGACCTATTAGTACTCTTAGCAGCACTAGGTCCAGTCCAAGTATGGGCTTCTTCAGCTAAGTCATCTAAATATCCTATGGCCTCATCTGGATCTTTCTGTAGGAACTCACCATTACACACCATCTCTACAAATTGGCGCTCCCTAGGTGTCAACCCTTCATAGAAATAGCTCACAATGTGCCAGCTCTCATAACCATGGTGGGGACAAAGGGCTTACAATTCTTTGTATCTTTCCCACGCTTGGTATAGGGTTTCACTATCTTTTTGGGCAAAGGAATTGATTTGCTTTTTCAAGGCACTAGTCTTATGATGTGGAAAGTATTTACCAAAGAATGCCTGAGTCATTTCAGCCCAAGTTCCAATTGAACGTGGTCTCAATGAATACAACCAGCTCTTCACCCTTTCCTTTAGAGAAAATGGGAAGAATTTAAGCCTAATTCCATTGTACCATGTTGATTGTGAAAGGTCGCTACTACCTCTTCAAACTCCCTAACATGCACATACGAGTTCTCATTCTCAAGTCCATGAAAATTGGAAAAAAGTTGGATCATTCCTGGTTTAAAGTCTACTCGTGGCATATTAAGTGGAAACATAATACATGATGGTGTAGATGTGCGTGTGGGGTGTAAGTAATCATGCAAGGTTCGATAAGGTGCATCATGCTTACTATCAGACATTATGTTGTGTAATGTGGTATTCGTGTTAGTGTTAGTAGATGCAGTGTCAAAGACAGGGTTAAAGAGATGTTCAAACTCTATGAGAGGCGCTTCCACGAATCTTCCTAGCTCGTCTCGATACCTGCTCATAAAACGCAATTGAAAAGCGATAATGTGAGAAACAAGAGATAATAACGAAAAGAAATAAACTAACTAAGAATGAAATTGAAAAAGGGACGAAGTCACCCTTTTGATAGAAGATCCTTCAATTTGTTGTATCGTCTCCCCGACAACGGCGCCAAAATTTGATTACGCCCAAAATATACTGCGGTGTTGTAGTGTAGTTTGGGGTGTTGTATCCATAGGGAGATGAAAATTAAATTAGGGAGTCTCTAAATTAGGTGTTCGTTCACTCAAAATTGTCTAAAGATATTAATGTTGATTAGATCAATATCAAAATTTTAGGATAAAATTCAATAGTGCAAGATAGTGAAGCTTGGAATTCCCTCACCCGGTTTGGATCGTTCAATGTCAATTATCCAATTTATTAAGGCACCGGGTCCGGATGGCTTTAATGTTGCTTTCTTTAAGAGGGCTTGGAGTATCGTTGGTGATGATGTTCTTGCGGCCATTCGATCTTTTCCACTCTGGTCGGCTTCTTAAGGAGTTAAATGTTACCGCGATTGCTCTTGTGCCTAAGGTTGCTAATCCCACTCAGGTTAAGGACTACCATCCCATTTCTTGTTGTAATACGATCTATAAATGCATTGCTAAGATACTTGCTAACCGAATCAAAAAAGTGCTGCCTGGTACTGTTGGTCCTCAACAAACCGCTTTTGTGGAAGGAAGGCGTATTAGTGATAATATCCTTCTCTCTCAAGAACTTTTGAGGAATTATCATTGGAATAAGGGAGCTCCAAGATGTGCTCTCAAAGTTGATCTTATGAAAGCTTATGATACGGTGCGATGGGATTTCATATTGGAGGTTTTGCGGATTGTTGGATTCTCGGAGAAAATGATTTCTTAGGTGTCGGAATGTATCTCAACTCCGAAATTTTCTGTGGCCATAATGGGGAGCTTCATGATTTTTTCAAGAGTGGGAGAGGTCTTCGTCAAGGTGACCCAATGTCCCCTTATTTATTTGTTCTTACTATGGAGGTATTCTCTGGTCTCATGGGGCGTATCACTCAAGGTGACGGGTTTAAGTTCCATTGGAGATGTGACAAAGAGAAAATATCCCACATTTGCTTTGCGGATGATTTATTGATTTTTAGTAGGGCGGAAGTTGATTCGATACTCTTGATTGGTGGTGTGCTCAATAAGTTTGAGGAGCTTTCTGGGTTGACACCTAATCCGGATAAGAGCAATCTTTTTGCTTGTGGGTGGATGTGCATCTTAAGGACCTGATCCTTGGTTCTCTTGGTTATAGGGAGGGTTCACTTCCGGTTCGTTATCTTAGCGTTCCACTCATTGCTACTAAAATGAGAGCTTTGGATTGTAATGTCTTAGTGGAGCGTATTGTGGCAAGGGCTAAAGGTTGGACTCTTGTACTTTGTCTTATGCCGGGAGACTCCAGCTTATTAAGTCCGTTCTTTTCTCTATCCAAGTGTATTGGTCTTCTCTCTTTATTCTCCCTAAGGCAGTCACTAAGAAGGTGGAGACCACTCTTAGGTCATTTCTGTGGAAAAGAAGTGCTCTTACTCGTAATGGTGCTAAGGTGGCTTGGAAGCGCATATGTATGCCAAGAGAGGAAGGGGGTTTAGGGGTAAAGAATCTGGTTTTGTGGAATAAGGCAGCTATGATGAAGCATATTTGGTACCTTCTCACAGATTCTTCTCTCTCGATTTGGTCTTCTTGGATACACACTTATTTGTTGAAGGGTAGGAGTTTTTGGGAG
Organism: Osmanthus fragrans; assembly: GCA_019395295.1. Classification (NCBI taxonomy): domain Eukaryota; kingdom Viridiplantae; phylum Streptophyta; class Magnoliopsida; order Lamiales; family Oleaceae; genus Osmanthus; species Osmanthus fragrans. The sequence goes on from CM033346.1 coordinate 20,872,861, forward strand.
GTTAAATGCCCGAATGACTGTTCTTGGACGTGGAGGAAGTTGCTTAGCCTTCGTATTTTGGTGAGAAATAAGCTCAAGTTCAAGGTTAGTGATGGTCGTGCTACCTCCTTATGGCATGACCATTGGCATCCTTTAGGTTCTTTACATGATTTATTTGGAGATCGCCTTATTTATAATTCGGGGTTGGGAAAGGATGCCAAGGTGGCTGTCTTTGTTGATGGGATGACTTGGAGATGGCCACTAGGTTTATCTATTAAATGGTTGGAGGTGATTCGCGCCACTCCCTCTACTTTCATCCCTAATTCAACTGCTTCAGATATTATGCAATAGGTTGGTGCGCCGAACGGGCATTTCACTATTGGAATCATGCTTTCATTGTGTGGCTCTTTCTTTGTAATGGAGTTAATACTCAAAGCAAGTTCTTGAGGAAATTAAATGTCTTCTTTGTGGGAGTGATCAAGAAGATGCAGCTCACCTCTTTTTTACTTGCCCATATTCGGAGTGGTTCTGGAGGCACTTTTGTAGTAAATGTAACATACCTATCATTCACCGTCCTTGGGAGGAGCTTGTAGGTTGGATGGCACAACAATTTGGGGCTGATTCATTTCAAAATTCAGTCATTAAAACCATGTTTACAGCCATGGTCTACTACATTTGGCGAGAGAAAATTCCTGTTTCTTTGATCACTCGTCTAGGCACGCTAGCTTGGTTTTCAATGATATCATGTTTGTAATTTTTATCTAAGTTTAATACACTTTGTAATGTGGATCCCACTATGAAAAATAAGTGGATTCAAAGCTCTTTGGGTTTGGACGTTGGAATTTTTTCTTGTACTACTTAGAGGGATAATAGTCTTCTAGTTTTTTGTCGTTGTTTTGTCTATGTAGGGGGCCTGTCCTCCGCATAGTTTCTATGGTCTGGGGTATGCCCCTGTGCTTTTGTACATGATTTACTTTTGGTTATAATCCACTTACCTTAACCAAAAAAAAAAAAAAAATTTAACGCCTCTTTGGTGGCGATCAGGAACTAAATTATTATTTTTTACTACATGTCACCTACAGATAGATGGACAACTGAAGTAGTTAATTGTACACTTACTCTCAACTTTTATGCACTATAATCAATAAATATTTGAAAAGTTGGGAGAATTGCTTACCATTTATAGAGTTTGCATACTATTGGGCCATACATTCTACTTCTTATTATCCTTTCAAAAATGTGTGTGGTTTAATCCACCAACTCCTTTAAATTTAATTCATTTACCTATCGATGAAAAATTTAGTTCGATAGGAAGAAGAAGATTGAATTGATGAAATCAAACCATGAGAAGGTTCATCTTCAAATTGAAAAGAAAAGTGAGTATTATGCTTCTTGAGCCAATAAAGGAAGAAAACATGTGACATTTGAACCAACAGATTGGGATTGAATTCACATGCGAAAGGAGCATTTTTCGGCCCAAAAAAATGTCTAAATTGCATCCTAGAAGAGATGGGTCATTTCTAATCCTTGAGAAAACTAATGACAAAGTCTACAAACTCGATGATGAGTATTATGAAGGACAAGTTAACAAGGATCCTCTACATATTTCGGAGGGGCCAATAACAAGGTCAAGAGCAAAGGAGATGAAGGAAGCCATGTAAGGATTTTTCCAAGCTATGCTTCAATTGTTCGGGTGCAACGAGCAAGATACCAATTTTCAAGATGGACATGAAAGATGAACCAACCTTAGTGCATTTGATTCTATGTTAACTGAGTCCAGTCGGGAAGACATGCGTATGCATGGCTTCATAGAGATGCTTGCGCAAGCCCCTCAATTTTTATCTAGTTGGATGTATATTTCACGAATATTCATTTTAGGCACCTCAACCTTTTCCTCAAGGCTCTCAAAAGCATAGCATAATCTGGCAGTTTGCCCATTAAGCGCATCCACATGTTGTTTAGTACTCTTCTTTGGATCTCCCACCTCATTGGTGTGTGATGCATTCCAATCCATAGCTTTCCTATTGAAGGTCACGAGCCATAGCTCTGATACCAACTTCCACGGGGCGCCTTCTTTCCAGAACAAAAAAGTACACTATACGACAGTAGTCTGCTCCAATAGCTTACCTACTGTCTTTTCTCGGTTGTTTCGGGAGAAACAATTTGAATATAATTTAAAGAAACATTTCCAACAAAAAATTTGAATGCATTGGAAATATATTGTTCATTGATTGATGAAAGAAGAAAATTACAATTACTGGTGCATGGATGTTCACTAGCGAGCTTGTTAAGACTGTCAAATAACGTATACCCCCTTTAATAGCTTAAATAATAAATCCACTTGACACAAATAGACATTTAAAAGACGAGAATCATAATAAATGTTTAAAAATAGCAAGATTATTTTACAACTAAAATAAAATATTACATTTAAAAGGAAATTACAATTTAAACTAATATTTACAAAGTGTGGGCGAAGTTGGAAAAATTGTGGCTACTAGTGGGTCAACGGGCTATGATAATAGCACATTTGTTACGTTTTTCACCCTTTAATATTTTCATTTACATGATTATTTGACACCGAAATGCA